>JAJDFG010000520.1:105000-130000 GCA_021039105.1 Scomber colias
AAAACATTTTATGTGGAGTTAATATTTAAAGCTTTTGAGTTAGAAGAGAGAAATATGCAAGAGAAGCAGATTTTTTTTGTTTTTCCTTTGTGCTGACTCTTCATTTTAATACCAGATTTGGGTTATAATCTCACTTAGATGTGAAGTTTCATCTCCTGAACAAAAAAACCCAACAAAACCAGCCTCAGTCCTTCGAGCTGACTAAGAAATCCTTCCTCTCTTTTCTTCTTCTTCCACTTCCTCTCTTTAGGATTTCAATAGATGTAAAGTTAAATAAATCACACATCTAGTTTAGGAGCTGGTTTTGGCCAGCAGGTTAACAGCTTGCAGTCTTAATGGAAATCTTTACCATCAAACTCAACAGGTGGAGCGTGGTTGGCCTGCAGGGGGCGCTCCTGTCCCGCCTGCTGGAGCCGGTTTACCTGCACAGTCTGACGGTGGGCACGCTGAGCCACACGGGTCACCTGGGCCGAGCCATGGCACGCCGCCCCGCTCCCGTCAAACACCTGCCCTTCCCCTACCGACGACAGCAGCTGCTGCTCGGCTGTAGGTCCAATATATACAGATATCTGCCATCCAAATGTTCGTTTTTATGGGTTATGAATGTTTGTGGTAGCTGTTATTGAAGTTTGAAATCATTAAAATAGCATCTTGATTTGTCTTTGATGAGGTTATATATACAATCCACTGTTTTTTCTTGCTGTAATCATTCCTCCTGTTCATACTGACTATTAAAACCTTTAAATGTGCTTTCAGTGTAAAGTGATGGAGGACTAAATCCACAGTGTTTCCACACAGTCATTTAAAAAGTAGATGTGAAGCTTATATTGAGCTTCAGCAGTCTGAGTTAGTCATATCAAGTATTATTAGTAGTATAAAGTATTTCTTTTTTATTTAAAGGACAGGTTTACAGTTTTTCAAGTCTGTTCTAAAACAACAGTCAGGACCCTACAGGAACATTAAACCTGTTTTTCTTGCTGTAATCATTCCTCCTGTTCATACTGACCATTAGAAGATTCCTTCATAATGTAAGTGATGGAGGACTAAATCCACAGTCCTCCTCCTGTGAAGCTTCTATTGGGCCTCATCAGTGTGAGTTAGTCATATCAAGTGATATCTGACACATTTACAGTCTGTTTAGCTTCAGATTCCCTCTTAGTGTTTCCTGTTGAGCTGTGGTGGAAGTATAGTAACAAAAAGACTTTGGTACTAAAAACACTGTAACGTTGAAACATAGAAGATGAAGATTTGACTCATTTGGACACTGAAGCTTCATATTAGCTTCACATCAACTTTTACATTGTAAGTGCATTATGAAGGGATCTTCTAATGGTCAGTATGAACAGGAGGAATGATTGCTTTAATGTTCATTCGGGCTCCCGATTTTTTGTTTTAGGACAAACTTTGAACCTGTCATTTAATCTAAACCCACAGTTTTTGTCTCCTCCTCCACGCAGGTCTGAGCAGCAGCGAGGGTCGGCCGGCTGGAAAGGCGCCAAATGTCAGCGTGAACTGGAGCTGTGGGGACGGAGGCCTGGAGGAGATCAGCACCTCCGCAGGGATTAGGAAGGACTCAGGGACGCCGTCACGGCTCTGCAGGAGCTCCCTGTTCGCCCGCTGGCAGAGGCTGCAGCAGCAGGTGGGTCGGAGTCTGGAAAGCACTGAACCTTGTACAGCGTCGTGTCACGAGAAGAGAATCAGACATTCGCTGTTTGATTAATTAGTATTATTAGATTAATTAACATAAAGCACAACACAAAACTGTCTCAGCGATGACTTTGAGGCGACTGAACTTGTTTTTTTTTATTCTTTTGTCTCTGTTCAACTTTTAGATTTTTATATACAACTTTTTGTAGTTGTTTGCAATCTTTAAGGTATTAAGATATTATTTATAAAGTCTATAAGCTTGCAGAAATGATCCATCTTCCTTAAACAGTGATAAATAATGTGTGTGCTCTGCCTCAGAACAGAACTGCTGCATTATAACGGTGTCTTCTTAAAGCAGGGTTTGTTTTGTCTGTTTGTTTTTAATCCACTGTGAAATTAAAATATGTATGCAAAGAGTGTTGAGCCGAACAAAACGGCCTCAGTTTAAAATTTAATGACGGCAGACAGAGTTGTAATTATTTACAAAAACAACTGGATTCATTCCAGGAAGATAAAAAGCTCACCAAGCTTAATATCACATGGACGAGACAGACAATGGGCAGTTTTTAAAGATTCTTAAAAGCTTCTGAATTAAACTGTCATTTTTTTTAAAGACCTGGTCTGCTCTTCATTTAGTCGCTGGCTCAAGTGGATAAGTTTCTTTCACAGAGAATATTTTGTGTTGTCATAGCAGAAAAAGGGCTGAAATGATTAGTCAATTAATTAATCAGCAGAAACTTATATATAATAATCAACTACTAGAGTTTATCCTGTCACAGAGGAACCAAAACATACAGTCAAACTGAACAGACTTTAACTTAAATATATATCAACTCAATTTTGCTAAATTTCTGATTTTGGGCCCCATTTCTTAGACTGTGGTTGTTACACCCCTGAATAAGGGGAGAAATAATCACGACAGTGATAAGTATGCGTTTCCTCAGTAACGTTTACTGTAAATCATAGAAAATATATACATTCACTTTTCCAAATAACATTTACACTACAAGTTAGATTCAGTAGCATACAGTACATATTCAATAACAACAAAAATATATTTCTTAGAGACATAACTCATCCATTTTACTGTCACTAGTACATAACATGCAATTTTAGCGCAGCAAACTCTCACAAAACTCACAATAGTCATCAAATAACCCATATATAAAAACTGTGCAAAATACATTTCTACTGTGTAATATTCACACGCGACCTAGCAACAGTTTGAACTCTCCTAGCAAGCGGGAGTTTTACTCTCACACACTCGTTATTGTATTTGACAAAACTTTACCTTAACTTCCTCAAAATTCCTATATAAACACTCAAAAACATTCTCAACATGTACAGAAAATTATCACGACACAGTTAGCAGTGAAACACCAAAAACATACCTGAATAAGGGGAGAAATAATCACGACAGTGATAAGTATGCGTTTCCTCAGTAACGTTTACTGTAATGAGGAAAAATACCGCGAATCCCCTAGTATGTGGGTGGAGACCAGAGTAATCGATCTCAGACTAACAGATCAAGACCACATTGTCGATCACTGATAATGCTGTTACATCCTAACTTTTAACAATGAACAATGAAATAAACTATGTAACCATACCATGAGTTTTTTACTGTTTTTAACCCATTTTAAAACACATCTTGTGAATTGTTTCTCATGACCATATGATCTTTTTAAACCTCATCACAGCATTTTAATATTATTACAGACCATGAAATTGCAATCTTTTTAACTTGTCACACACTCCCCTACAAAATAAATGTCGCCCCGACATTAAACAAATTAAACAATTTCCTCTTCTAGTCTCACATTAACTTGACACATAGATCTTCTTCTGAGTTGTACTCGAACAAAGGCCAAAGGTCACAGTTTGATGACTGTCAACAGTCCATAAGCACAAGGCTAGAGTCCATGTTTGGTGACTGCATAGAGTCCATGAGTACTCTTTCAACAGTGAATTAGTTTTTCATGGCAATGTTCTACATAAAAAGTCTATGAATTTTCCATGAAAACAGTCTGTATGAGCAGTAGGCTCATGTTTGCTGGAGTCCATACATGAAGGGGGGCTGGAAGTAATATGGCTGTAGAGGTGGCAGCCATGGGACCAGTCCTGGTGTGGGGTACATGGGTAGCATTTGGGGTGTTGGCTGGACATTATAGCAGGAAGGAATGCCAAGCTGATCATAGGTCATACGTGTTGGCGGGTGTCTCTCCCTTTTTGGCAGCTGGTAGGACAACTCCTCAGATTCAGCAGCAGCACTTGATGGGGGAGAGGCTGGGGCTGAGTGTTCGTCAGGCAACTTTCCTTCACCTGGTAGAGTTTCAGCAAGTGCATTGGACTCCTCCAGCTGATCTCCTCCTGGAGACTGTGCTGGTACTGCAATAGCAGCTGGTGTTTCAGCTCTCTCCGCTGGTAGGTGCCTGTGTTCAAGCTGCATCTCCGGGTGATCAAATGTCTCATGTCTCCCTGCTGGCACTGTGGGGGCTTGCAGTGGCTCATAATGCAGTTCATATTCATCCCCACTGTCCTCGTCGGATTCCTGAATTTGAGTCACAAGCTGGGGTCTCTCTTTCTGTTTCCTTTTGTCATTTCTAGCCAAGTCTGGTTGTGTCTCAAAAGGTAAGTGATCACAGGGCATTAGCAAGTTTCTGTGTAAAACTCTCGAGCGTCCCTTACCCTGTTCTGGTCTCACTTCATAAATTGGCAGGTCAGAGCCCATTTGTCTCACTACAGTGTGAATTGTGTCCTCCCAATAGTTCCTGATTTTACCTGGTCCTCCTCTGGGTGTCAGGTTTTTAATCAAGACGCGCTCACCGGGTTGTAACACTGAACTCCTCACTTTTATGTCATAGTACCTTTTACTCCTTTCAGCAGCTTTTTGAGCATTTTGGTTGGCGATGGCGTATGCTTCCTCCATGCCTTGTTTCCATCTCTCCACATAGTCTCGCTGATTACTGGAACCTGACTCTGTATGTAGCCCGAAGAACATATCAACTGGAAGTCTGGGTGATCTCCCATACAGAAGATAGAATGGCGAATAGCCTGTCACTTCGCAGCGTGTACAGTTATAGGCATACATCAGTTTGTTCAGGGACTCTTTCCAGTTTGATTTCTGTGTCTCGGTCAATGTTTTAAGCATTTGCAACAATGTCCTGTTCATCCGTTCCACTTGACCATTCCCCATCGGGTGATAGGGTGTTGTTCTGGACCCAGCCACTCCACTGAGTTTCTTTAACTGACTGAACAACTGATTCTCAAATTCTCCGCCCTGGTCATGATGGATGCGAGAGGGGAAACCAAACTTTAGAGAAAAGTCATTGAAGATGAGGTTTGCAGCAGTCTTGCCTGACTTGGATGTGGTAGCATATGCTTGGGCAAAACGTGTGAAATTATCAACAATGACAAGAATGTACTCGTATCCGCCTTTGCATCGGTCGAGATGGAGAAAATCAATGCTTATCAGTTCGAATGGCTGTGTTGTCACAATATTTGTCAAGGGAGCTCTTGTGTCATGGCAGGGCTTTTTCTGTTTGAGACAAGTGCAGGCTTTGGTCACATAGTGCTCTATGTCTGATTGCATATATGGCCAGAAGAAGCGGTCACGTACTAGGGATACTGTGCGGTCAGCGCCTTGGTGTCCCATGTTATTGTGCAGCTCTTCCAACACCTTCCCTCTGTATCTTTCTGGCAAGACTAGTTGCTTACGAGCAGTGGTATGTCTGTACAGAATGCCATCATCATCTATTGTCAATTTTTCCCATTCTCTAAACAGACATTTTGTTTTTGGACTGCATGCTCTCAGCTCCTTAACCGGTGGCTTACAACCAGACAATTTACACTCTAACACAGGACAGATAACTGGGTCGGATCTCTGTGCTTCTCTTAACTGTTCCTTTGGTATGGGGCTGATTGATGCGGTGGCTGATTCACCTTCGGCTGAGACAGACATAGCTACAGCTGTGAATGACCATGTTGCAGGGGATTCTTTCTGTACCTCAACAGCTTGAATGGCAGCACTAATGGTGTTTGATGACAGTTCCTCAGAACACTCTCTCAGCAGTGACTCTACATCCAATGGCATTCTCGACAAAGCATCTGCGTCACTGTTCTCTTTTCCGGGCCTGTACTTAATTGTAAAGTGAAAATCAGCCAACTCTGCAACCCACCTGGAAGTGGTTGCATTCAGTTTTGCCGTTGACAGGATGTATGTGAGCGGGTTGTTGTCACTATACACAGTGAAGGTTGGAGCATAATACAAATAGTCGCGGAACTTGTCAGTGATCGCCCATTTTAAAGCCAGGAATTCTAGCTTGCCTGCATGGAGGTGATAGTTCTTTTCAGCTGCTGTTAATGTGCGAGAGCCATAAGCAATGACTCTGAGTTTGCCATCTTGGTTTTGATACAGTACCGCTCCCAATCCTTGATGTGATGCATCGGTATGTACAACGAATGGCTGACTGAAATCAGGGAAGCCTAATACTGGTGGATGTAGCAGGCATTCAATCAGCTGTTCAAGTACCTGTTGGTGCTGGTCTGTCCACATAATCGGTGTATTTGAGGGCACAACATGGCTCATTTTCTTTAACCCTGTCTTTGTTTTTCTGTTGTTGTCAGGGGCTTTACCCGAGTCTGTTTTTAGGAGCTCATACAGACAGCTGGCTTTCCGTGAAAAGTCTTTGATGTACTGTCTGTAGTAGGTGAGTAGACCAAGCATTTTTCTGAGTTGGCCCACAGTCTGAGGTCTGATGTCTTTTAGTGCTCTTACAGCTTCAAAATCAGCAGGATCTACCCTACTGCCCTCTTCAGAGACTATTCTGCCCAGATAGCGGACCTCAGGTTTGAATACATCACACTTACTCGGCTTGAGTTTGATGCCGTACTCTCTAAGGCGTTGCAGCACTTTACGTACATCATTTACATGGTTGTCAAAAGTTTTACTGAAAACCAGTGTGTCATCCAAATAAGGGATACAAATGTCATCCCGAAGCCCTTCCAAACATTCCTCCATACAACGTTGGAAGGCCGCAGGGGCATTCATGAGGCCGAAGGGGATGCGAATCCACTCATAAAGCCCCCACGGGGTCACAAACGCTGTCAGTGGTCTGCTTTCCTCTTACATGAATCCCTGGTGGTAAGCTTTTCCCTGATCTAAAAGAGAAAACCAGGACTTACCACCTAGACTATCCATAATGTCTTGGACCCGAGGGATAGGCTGACGGTCGGGATGAGTTTTTCTGTTCAAGTCTCTGTAATCTATGCACAGCCGGAGGGTGCCGTCTTTTTTTCGAACGCACACAACAGGTGAGGAATACGAGGAGTTTGATTTTTTTACCCATCCCTGTGCTATCAGGTCGTGGAGGTAACCTTTCATTTCCTGGTAAAGGGGGCTAGGTACTGAAATGTATGTGCGTTTGACTGGTTCAGTGTCTTTGAGAGAAATGGTCATCTGCAACTTTTCAATACAGCCAATATCATTGTCTGACCTGGAGAAAGATTGACACTCTTCTCGAAGCATCTGTTTCGCTACTTCTCTCTGATCCTCACTAAGATGACTTAAATCTATAGGGGGATCCCACTGTTCACTGGCGTTGCTTGCAGGTTCCGTGCTGGTGTGACTCACTGTGGCTGATGTTGCAACTTTCTCAAAGACCTGGGCAGGCAGAACTGACATAATAGTTTGTACTGTGCCAATTAAGGTGCGCCCTGGTAAGACAATGTCATGGTCAGTCGGGTTAGAAACATCAATCGTGATAACTGGAAATACACCTTTCCTGACTCTGACTAGTGTGTCATAAAATTCAAGACCATCTGGCCACTGGGGGTTCAGGTCTGACTGAAATAGCATGGTCATGTCCTCTTTAAAGGGCTGTGCCGCTACACGACAGTTAACCTGGATGCTACTGTGTTTCGACACTGCAACCTCCTCTTTCTTTGTTTTGACTGCATACTCATCTTCTTGTTCTGCGCTAACAGCCTGTATAAAAGCTCTCACCTTGTTTCTTTTGAGACTTGGGAAAGCTTTCCTCACTGTGATGTACTGTTTAGTCTTTTCAGTGTTTGTCAGGATGTGCTCAATAACATTGAAGCCGATGATGGGACGAGACAGGTGCCAGCCTTTCATTACAAGCACAGGAATGATCAGTTCTATTGTTTGGTCAGTTCCAGAGGCTAGTCGGAAAGTGGTTTCAATCCATCCCAAGTATGGCATTTCAGTTCCGTTTGCAGCAGTCAATGTCAGCTCGGCAGGTGAGTCAAGGATCTCTGAGACATCTCTCAGCACTGTGGTTGGTAAGTATTCCTCTTTCCATCTTTCATCGATTATGGACACCTGAGAACCCGTGTCCCATAGGGCTTGCATTTGGTGGCCGTTAAGGTAACATTCGACAAGACACTGCCTGCCAACTAGCGAGGTAACTCTGTGGGGGCGGCTAACTCGAGCTAGGGGGGGTAAAGTGTCAGTATTTTTCTCTTTACAGGGGGACTTTGTACTGGCGTTCGATTGGTGAGTGCATTTTCTCTTATGTTCAGTCCAGTTCTGTTTTTGACATGTTTTGGAGCAATACAGTGTCTCTTTACAGGATGAGCATTGTTTCAATTTGTCAGGAGAGTCAGCACTGCCACAATTTGCACATTTCTGGGACTCATGGCCAGTTACGGCTAACATCCGTCCCGTGGTGGTAACCCTTCCCTGTTTAAAGGAGCCTCTCTAGACGGCCTGATTCCTCTGATTTTACATCCAGCTTGAAAATGTTCTCCACTTCCACATCGGTAACAGTGCATGCAGCGTTCATTTGCTCCTGTCTGCTGGCAGACAAAACATCTCCGTGGAGCATGGATAGAGCGGTTGGGGTACTGATCAGGTCCATACTGAGGCTGCATTGGAGCGGGTATTTGGGGCTGACTGTAGCTGCCGTAATACTGCTGTGGTGAAACGGGTAGCTGGGGGTCTCTATCTGGCCTACCTGCAGGTGGAGTGTAGGGCTGTGGCTGAAACCTAGCCTGCTGTAGAGTCTCTTTTATCTGAGCTATCTCTGCCCTGAGACCTTTTAAAGAAGCTACACCTATCTTCAGTTCTTGTATCTCTGTTAACAGTTCAGGGGAAGCCTTTGTTTTGGCTTCTTTCACAGGACACTTTGCAGGTGGTTCCTCTTCTGACTGCACTACATTCACACTTGTGGCTGATTGTGGGGTGCTGAACTTCTTTTTGTTTTTTCTCTCAGCCTCATTAGCGCAGGCAACGTTTATCCTCTCTAATAAAAGCTCATCTGAAGTCTCAGTATCTAGGAGGAGAGGCTGCATGTCTATCCTGATACTGTCATTCTGGAGACCAGTGAGTAATGTGTGTAAACACATGCGCTGAACTAAAGCAGGATCATACTGAAGCCCTGATTCTGACTCTTGGGACGCGAACAGTACTTTCTGCCTCAAATCTAAAACTCGCATGAGGAAACTCTGGGGGGGTTCTTTGCTGTTCTGTGCTTCAGAAGCTAGCTGCTTATAGAGCTCTGTGGCACTCTTTTCTTGGAAGTGAGAGCGCAGGATGCTTCTGAGCGTGGGGAGAGTCAGGTGAGGTTTCCCTTCCAAGTAGCTGCGTAAACGGGAGCCTGGAGTAATAGCTCTAATTACAGCATCTACTATTTCTATTTCGGGATAGCCTCTGTTCAATCCATTCTCAATCTGATGAGCAAGGCTGGAAAATGTCAATTTATCTTTCTGGCCTGGTTCGCCTATTTGACCCGAAATTTTGAAGTCTTTGCGCCAGCATGGACTTTGCTGCTGTGGTTGAACACTAACTGAGGGCTGCATGCGGACTTTTGGGCTTATGGTAGGTAGGAGCCATGGCTGAGACTCATTAGCAGTAGCATTAACAGGGGTGAGCTGCTGAATTACCACATTTTTATGTTGTTTTTCAGATCCTTGTTCCCCCATTTCTCCCTGTGTTTCTGCGTTTTCCACATTTTCCTCAGTTTGCGCTGCTCTGTTATCTGTGTCAGTGATCAAATCTGTAACTTTGTCTTTCAGTAGCAACCATTCAGACATGCCGCTATCTTCTAACTCTGCCACTTCTTCTCTTTCCAAATATTTCATCACATGGGTCACTAGTGATATGCGGGACTTTCTTTTTACATCTGCTCCTTGCTCTCCTGTTATGTCAAGCAAATCACAGATTTCAAGCAAATTGTCTCTAGTCAACTTATGTAGCTCAGCGACTACCTCTTCCTGTAGCTCTTCCAAGGCCGTCATCATGTCGACAGGACAGGAGAAATATTACTGTACACAGGCTGACTCTGAACTGGATGGTCTTTAATGTCCCTGATGATCTCTGAATGGCCTCAGGTAACGTACTTAACCACCAGCTTCCAGCTCTCCTCAAACAGCAACACCTTCCTCGCTGTAACCTGCCTGGGTTGTTTTTGTTTTTTTTTGTGGGGATTTAGCTACTTCAGGCTTCGGCCGCCAGTCTGTGGACACCAAACATCTGAAGAGCAATCCCAGCGGTGCCTCCAAAATGTTACGCCCCTGAATAAGGGGAGAAATAATCACGACAGTGATAAGTATGCGTTTCCTCAGTAACGTTTACTGTAAATCATAGAAAATATATACATTCACTTTTCCAAATAACATTTACACTACAAGTTAGATTCAGTAGCATACAGTACATATTCAATAACAACAAAAATATATTTCTTAGAGACATAACTCATCCATTTTACTGTCACTAGTACATAACATGCAATTTTAGCGCAGCAAACTCTCACAAAACTCACAATAGTCATCAAATAACCCATATATAAAAACTGTGCAAAATACATTTCTACTGTATAATATTCACACGCGACCTAGCAACAGTTTGAACTCTCCTAGCAAGCGGGAGTTTTACTCTCACACACTCGTTATTGTATTTGACAAAACTTTACCTTAACTTCCTCAAAATTCCTATATAAACACTCAAAAACATTCTCAACATGTACAGAAAATTATCACGACACAGTTAGCAGTGAAACACCAAAAACATACCTGAATAAGGGGAGAAATAATCACGACAGTGATAAGTATGCGTTTCCTCAGTAACGTTTACTGTAATGAGGAAAAATACCGCGAATCCCCTAGTATGTGGGTGGAGACCAGAGTAATCGATCTCAGACTAACAGATCAAGACCACATTGTCGATCACTGATAATGCTGTTACATCCTAACTTTTAACAATGAACAATGAAATAAACTATGTAACCATACCATGAGTTTTTTACTGTTTTTAACCCATTTTAAAACACATCTTGTGAATTGTTTCTCATGACCATATGATCTTTTTAAACCTCATCACAGCATTTTAATATTATTACAGACCATGAAATTGCAATCTTTTTAACTTGTCACATGGTCACTTCAGGGTCAGTATGGAGAGCAGGAACAGCAACCAAGCACTGTATCAGTGTTGTATTAAGACAGACCTGAAATTATCTGTTAATAGACATTTGTCAATAACAGGTCCCGACATGGCTTCTTGAGACTCTCAGTGTTGGAAGAAGTACTCAGATCCTTTACTGAAATAAAAGTAGTGAGGTTAAAATGTAAAATTACAAAATTATAAGTAAAATATGTTTTTAAAGTATGTTTCTGTGTTTCTCTCTCAGCTGTGTGGCCAGATATCGAGCACAGAGGACACTGTGGAGACGTACTCTGGTTGTAAGATGGCTGCCGGACGCTACCAGAGGGCTATGCAGCAGTTTACCGGCGCTCTGCAGGGGGCAGGGTTGGGAACGTGGGTCAGAAAACCACCAGAAGTGGGTCGATTCAACACCGCTGTGTGAACGAGCGCTTTAAAGCAGAGGTGTCCAACTCATCTTCATTCAAGGGCCACATACAGTCCAATTTGATCTCATGAAAGAAGGAAAAAAGGATTAAAGGACGGAAGGAAGGAAAAAAAGACAGGAGTGGGCCAGCTTGGACCCCTCGGCGGGCCAGTTCTGGCCCACAGGCCGCATGTTTGACACCGCTGCTTTAAAGGCTGAATATGGAGGGCTGTGTGTTTTCTCTGTGAGAATGGAGAAGTTAAAATCTTTAAATATGCAAATAAGCACAAAGCAAACACAAAAGTAAATCAGATTCAGACAAAAGCTGGAGTAGACTTCATCGTGTGTAACGTTAGCTTGAGTAGCAGAAAAGCTGTTTTTCTAGTTTAAACTTTAACAGCCACGTAGCTGCTTCTAGCTCATCGGTCTAACAAACATTGAAGCTGTTGTTTCTGTATGTTTAACTAAGCAATATAAAGTGTTTGAGTAAAAAAATCTGAAACGTGTAATTAAGGTTAATGCTAAGCTAACTATTAGCTTTCAAAGTAAACAGCTTCCTAGCCAGAGCAGGATGTTTAAGAAGTGGCGTTGAGGACAAACATAATTTAACAGTCACACCACGCAGACTGTAATTACAAGCAGCCAATGTCAGTCCTGTAATTACTCATTACTAATAATTTACTATTAATCTACCACCTGAGGACAAGAGCTACATTAATTTACAACAAAGTGGTGGAAGAGGAGTCAAAAAATATCCAAAAATATGTCAGAATTTAATAATTGATTCCCATGAAATTAGTATTAAGATACAGATTGCATTTTAAAACCAGGTGTTAACGGTGACCTTAAGTACTGAAGCTAGATTACTTTGTTTTTTAGGAGGACACCTAAAAAAAGCAAGTGACACTGAATGGTTTAAAATCAGGGGACCAGCTTATTGTCCCCAGATGGAACGTGAGTCCCCATGAAGTAATATAAACATGAACTTACACACACATAATATCAGCTCATGGACACTTTTCAAGGACATTCATTTCCTGGAGACTGACCCTGACCATAACTATCACCATCAAAACTGACCCAATTTGGGATACAGCTTTTGTCCCCAACTGGATATGTGGTCCCCCAAAAGTAACCTATGACAGCACACACACACACACACACACAAACACACACACATATCAGCTCATGGTCACTTATGGGGACTATACATAGAGTTACATCTATAACCATCACCACTGATCCAAAAAACAGATTTTCCCCCAATTCGGGACACAACTTTTCTCCCCAACTGGATACATGGTCCCCCAAAAGTATCCTATGACAGCACACACACACACCTGATGGCTTTGACTTAACTTTTGGGGACATTACAGACTTACAATGTTTTCCTGAAGACTTACCTAAGACCTAACTGTCACCACTGACCCAAAACGTGTTTTTTCCCAAATTGAGGACACAACTTTTGTCCCCAACTAAACATGTGGTCCCCGAAAAGTCACCTATGACAGCACACATACACACACACACACATATATACCTATCAGCTCATGGTCACTTTTGGGGACATTACATCAGTTTCCTGGAGACTTATCCTAATCCTAAACATAACCATCACCACTGACCCAAAAAACAAATTTTCCCCACACAACTTTTGTCCCCGACTGGATATGTGGTCCCCCAAAAGTATCCTATGACAGCACACACACACACACACACACCTGATGGCTTTGACTTCACTTTTTGGGACATTACACAGACTTACATTCATTTCCTGGATACTTAAGCGTTTTTTTTTTATCAATTGAAGACATGGCTTTTGTCCACAGCTGGACATGTGGTCCCCCCAAAGTATCCTATGACAGCACACACACACACATATCAGTTCATGGTCACTTTTGGGGACATTACATAGACTTACATTCATTGTCTGGAGACTTACCATGACCATAATCATCACCACTGACCCAAAAAGAAGGTTTTTACCAGTTTGCCCTCAGTTGTACAAGCTATCCCCAATTAACTGGTCCCCAAAGTCCCCAAAAGTAGCCTAAGACAGATGACACACACACACACACCTGATGACTGCATGTTCTTGTTTCCTTTTTACTGCTTACCTTAACATTTCCCACTTTTCTTTCTTCTTTAGTTTTTTGTTTGTTTGTTTTTTGGTTCAGTCTTTTAGAAAAATGTGTCACATTGTTTCCTTATTGTACATTTGATGTAACTGTATACGTCATTTGTTCATTTTATGTTAATTAAAATCCCTTCATGAATCAGTTTTTTTTTCATTCTCATACATTTTGAACAGTGAGTGCATCTGTGAGGCTCAGCAGTGTGAGAGCACACCGCCATCTAGAGGAAAGTTATGTGCATTACAGAATGTGAAGGCTTCATTAATGAGAGAAATGTTGTGTGTTTTCCCTTCCTCTTTTTATCCTCTGCTTTTACTTATTTAAATAATGAATTACAAATATCCCAAAGGCTTTTATTTTACCAAAAAAAGTCTGTTCATCTTATGTTTATTTCTTTTTTTTTTTAAAGGTAAGAAGACATTGTAAAGAAGGGCTTGTAATGAAAGCCAACAGTAGTGAATGGTTATGTACATTTCTTCTATTAGGTATGCAGAATGTATGTAGTCTTATATTGGCCATGACTGTTTTTTATCATTGGAAATAAAATTATTTGTGTTAGTTTGTGAGTTTGTACATCCTGTATCACATCAAACTCAAAAGCTTAAATTGTGTGGATCGAGTACATGAAAATTGTTCCCTTCAAGTTCACAATTTTTTAAATCTGTCTTAAAATGACTGCCTTGATCATTCTTCTTGTTCATACTGACCATTAGAAGATCCAAGTATCTGTACTCTGTTACTGCACTTAAGTAGTTTTTTCTGGTCTGTACTTTTCACTTTTACTCCCTACACAGGGCCGGCCCAAGGCATAAGCGAACTAAGCAGCTGCTTAGGGCCCCGTGACCACTAGGGGGCCCCCAAGGGCAAAAAAAGCAATTAATTATTTTTTTCCATGTGTGCGTGATGATGATTCATATATTATCAAATGTACGTTCTTGTACAAAACGACCCCAAAAAACCCAACAACAATATCATGTTAACAGAGTCTGTTAACATGATATCAAGCAGAGTGTACTTTCCTACTGCCTTGCTGCTTGAAATTTGACCTCCGCTAGTAACGTGTGCAGTGCACCCAACCGTGCGGTGATCACTCAGCATCTAGGAGCTAGGAGCAGGTGAAGGATGTCGCAAAAAAGGACTTACCCCTCAGGGGCAGAAAAGAGAAAAAGGACGAAAGATGAAGAGGAGAAAAAACGACAAGATAAAGGTATGTCTCGGTAATGTAACATTTGGTGTGAAGGAGATTTTGAAAATTTCCCTGAAATTAGGAAAGTCCCTAATTATTGTTGACATTTTGTTTCAAATACGTTAGCCTATAATAGCAAATTTGCTAGCTAACATTAGTTCAAAATGTCTACTTCTCTTGTGGGTAGGTTAGATTGCTTAGCTTACTATTCAAGCTAACGTTTTTGTGTTTGTGTAATACTTTGAAAAGTTAATTCTCAGTGTATATATATTATTCTGGGTCGCTTTTTGGCATCAAAACAACGTTTCTGATAACGTTTGATAACAAATGTTTAATAACTAACGTTAATTACAAACGCGGTGACGTTTGCTAGCAATATGGTTTTGCATTAATGAATTAATTTAGTTAACTTATAGTTTGAGGTATGTTGTTTGCAATTGTTTGCTGCAGAGCACAGTAATTTATGTGAGTAAGTAAATATATTCCTTTTACATCAACTCCCTGTTATGCTCATATGTTATATGAAACTTCCCCAGGAGCACTGTAATATTTTGGAGGAGGCAGTGACTCAGTCCAGGGGCAATCCACCTCCTCAGGAGCAGCCCAGGCTGATGAATCAGGTAATCGAAAAACTGTCACCATATATATTTAATTTCTAGTCAAATTATCTCATTAAGATGTAATAATATAAAATATAATCATATGACAAGGGACATGTTTTTCATCTCAGGTCCATCTCTATCTTCTGCTCCATCCACTGTACCCACTTGTCCTCTCTGCAACCTCAGCTGTACCTGGTAAGTTAACAACAAAACAGCCTTTATAATTGCTCAGTGTACTGCAGAATATTCTGAGATTAATAATTTTGTCCAAAAATATTATTTTAATTTCCCTATAGGTCCTTCATCTTTGGTCATCGAGAATGATGTGTCTTCTTCAGCATCCAGTTTGCAGCAGGGATCAGCAGCTCCGCCAGTGGACCCAGCTGAGTGTCCCTCTTTCCTGTCAGACTCAGAAAGGACTGAACAGGTATTAAGAGGGCCACTGCCTATAAAGGACACATTCACATTCCCGAAGAGACATTTTTACATAGTTTTCAGACGTAATTATTTAACTTTCTATTTTATTTGATATTTCTTTGTTTATTTTATTCAATGCTGTGTTTCTTACATATAAAGGTCAAATGTTTGAATTACAGGAGTGTGTTTTGTATTTCCCTCCCTATTTTTACCAAATATTTTGCACATTTTTACATAGTTTTCAGACCTAATTCAACTTAATATTTTATTTATCAACCATTTGTGTTACCTTGTTTTAGGTGCCTGTTGATTTTCATTATTTAAGTATTTGTTGTTGTATTTTTATTTTATTTAATACTGTCTGTTTTTGTATATATGGTGTTGCAGTTTATTTAAAATAATAAGTTTATTTTGTTACTTTTAATTGATCTAGATGACATTCAGTATCCCACTTAGTACTATATCACTTTAATATTAAGTGTTAATCAACCCCAGGCTGCTCTTGTAGCTGAATTTGCTACCATTTCAGATTAAAAACCATAGATGGGTAAAACATGCCGGGCTGCTCTTTGAGGTTTTATGTATTGATTCTCTGTGTGGCCAGTAAGGGGAGTTGCTGACTTTGCCAAATATTAAATGAAAGATTTTTCTGTAAGTTTGCAAATCTGGTGTTTGCTTCCATTGCATTAATCACTGTTGATTACAATCTAACTACAACAAAAAGTTTTCACATTTAGTTTTACAAGTGTATTCGTAATGACGGAGTTGAATAAGTAGAATACGTTTATAGTAGGTGTGTGAATGATCAATAATCATTATTATTGGCAGTAATAGAGGGCCCCAAAATCAAATTTTGCTTAGGGCCCCATGGAGGCTTGGGCCGGCCCTGTCCCTACATTTGAACACACACATCTGTACTTTCTACTCCTATGCCAAAGAAAGTTTTGGCGACTTTTTAATTGCAACTTTTTTTTTAGGCCTATATTAATATGACTTTATTAACCAGTAGAGTCAGTGAGTTAAAAAACACAACAACCCAAAAACAGTTAGCTGTACCACCCACTGAGTCAGTAAAACCCATGAAATATTTAGTTAATGTTCAATATATAAACAGGAAAAATCATTTCTATAGGTGCATTTTTTTAATCCTTATACTGTAGGCTATAAGAATATTAGGGTTGTCCTGAGTTTTACATCTGGAGGAGTCTGGCTCTTGGTTTGTCTTCCTGATAAAGTTCCTGCTCATTTTGCTCTCTAAAAACAAGGAAAGGATATGTATATGCCAACATGTGAAAGCCAGCCCCAGAAGAGATTGTGACAAATATCCCCAACTGGGATTTTTTGCGACCAATAAAGCTAATAATCACATGTTGTAGTGAAGTTAAACTATCACTCCCATTGCTCTTCGTTGTGTAAAAGAAGAGAAACACTGAAGAGTTGGATATTTAAAACACTAACACTAAATGTCCTCTCTTCTCAATGTCAAATGGTATACTACAGAAATGGTCTCTAATGGTGCTTGTCCACTATACAGTTCTAGCACTACTTGGCTCCACTCTCGACCTTTTCCATTACTATAGTTCCACCTCAACGTGGGCGGGGTCGTCATAGCGCGGCTCCGCGAAACTGCCGTGACTTCGTTTTATACGGTATTTAAAAATGCCGGGTTTGATTCTTGTGTGGGTAGACTTTACTCGGTTTATTTTGCGTTTCCACCAGGGATAGTACTGGTACCTGGTGCTTTTTTAGTACCTGCTCTGCTGAGGTTCCAAGCGAGCCGAGCTGATACTAAATGTGACGTCAATAGACTTCCGGCCTCTGATTGGTAATAAGAGAGTCATGAGCCGTCCCACACAAGAATCAAACCCGCCATTTATAAATACCGGCAACAGCGTTACAGCGATTCGTTTCTCTTCTCTTTGCTTTGTGTGAGACAGAAAGCCTCATACAGCAGCAAGTACACCATCGCCTCCGTTTATGTGTTTGTGTCGCGTATAAAACGAAGTCACGGCAGTTTCGCGGAGCCGCACTATGACGACCCCGCCCACGTTGAGGAGGAACTTTTTTATTTTTATTTTTTAATCTTTATTAAGGAATACAATACAGTACAGTGCAATACAATCCAGTGTAACGACAACCGCCAGGGAGCTACATACATTCAGAAGCAATATTTCAGATTATCATATTACAAATACATTAAAGAGAGCACATAAATCAAAAGACTTAATGGCTCAATTCATATTAGTGGAATGTTTAATAGTTTTAATATATTGTTTGGCCTCATTTTTAAAGATGGAAAAGAGAGGTTTCTGATTAGTGTATCGACATTTGTGGATATGCCATTTGGCTAAATGTATAATAAGATTAATGATATAAAATTGTTGTTTTTTCCGCAGATGGATAATCAATGAAGCCAATGTTGAGGAGGTGCTATAGCAATGGAAAAGGTTGTTCCTGGAACCGTACCAAGTCAACTTTATAGTGGGAAAGTGCCATTTTTTTCAGTACAAACACTTTTTAACACCACCCCCTAGTGGCCGAGATCTAATATGACAACCAACCCTGTTCTCCCCCTAGATCAGCCTCACAGTCTACTTGAGTAAATGTACTTAGTTACTTTCCTGGTTACAGCAACAAAGACCCTATTATTATGCTCTCATACACACAGCAAGAAAAAAAACACTGAAAGCAGAAAAAGTTCAAACAGCACAAATGGTTTATTTTAATGTCACAGCTATAATCCATAAAACTGCGGTCAAGTCGATCCAACAGGTTTACATCTTTTCTTTCTTTTTTTTTTGTTTTCTTCTGATAACTGAGCTGTGGTGTTTGTTGTTCTACATCAACCACTTCGATCACATAAAACACTGTTAACACCAAGGAGCCACAGTTTGTTTTTTTTTAATACAAGGCTTCACAGCGGCGGTTTTTGGAGATGGCCGATGCTCCGTGACGATGCGATCAGGTGATTCTCGTGTGATTAAAGTGTGAACGGTTAAAAAACGGATGAACGTGGCAACAGAACGGCTCAGTGTTGGTAGAAAAATGCAGTGAAACTTTCTTTTCTTTTTTTTTCTTTTTTTTAATTATTAAACTGTTTCGTAAAGAAAGATAACAGTATCGGATAAACTGGAGATCAAACGTTCACACACACACACACACACACACACACACACAGCTTCAGATTTACTTCACACAAAGAAAATATTTAGTCATTTACACCAGGGACGACGCTAACCTTTAAAACTCAGAAGATTCTTTCAGGACTTATGGAGTGTTTTTAAAGCTAATGTGAGATTCTTTTAATTATTTATCAGTAAAATATAGTCAGTAGTAGCATTACACTGATATTTTAAGTCAGAGAATCCAAAAAAAAGGCCTTACAGCAGTCGCCCCTGGTATAAATGAGAAAATAATCTCAGTTTTATATGAATGTAAAAACCTTTTGCTGACAGATGAAACTAACGTCACCTGTCGTTAAGCACTATAATGAATTTACACAAAAATAAAAACAAAAATAAAAGTCAAGTTATAAAGGCTAATAATAATAAACCTGCTGCAGCTGAAACACACTATACAGCCAAACACACGGCTGCGGCTTTCTTTATATTTATATATTTATACATATATATATTACAATTTATATGATACAAACGTTAAAAGTTTTAAAGTAAAACAGAAGGTGAGGAAACACTTTACATGAGCCTTTTTTTTAAAACAAGTACTGTAGTTTAAATTATTGAAAATCTCAGTTTAAGGTGTCACATTTATATTTCTGAGATTTGATATTTATTAGAAATACTAGAAAAAAAGGCGACTGTAGAGTGTTACCAAATATAAACACACATATAAACAAGCTATGGGTAGTTTGGGTTTTTTTTTTTTTTTTTTTTTTTTACCCATTGTGGATAGAAATGTTTAAATTTAATTCACTCTTTTTTTTAGTTACAAAGTTGTGAAATGCTCCAAAAATCTAAAAAAGTTAGACTCATGAAGAGAAAACAATCAGTTTGAAGTGAGTTTGTGTGCTTGTTGTGACGCCGGGTAATAAACTACAGCACGGCGGTCGCCCCGGCAACGGAGCCGTCGCCCCGGCAACGGCAACGGCAGCGAAGCCCCCCACCCCCCACCCCCCCTATTACAACAATGAACATGTTTTTTAGGTTTGTGTCACCGACTGACGGACACACACACATAAACACACACACACAAACACACACGCACACGCACACACACACACGTACGTCATTACGTCCCGTTCACTCTAACGCAGCTTTGGCTGACAGTGTTTTTGTGGCAGTGAGGAAGCAAAAAGCAGGCGACAGCGAACGCATCACGACACTCCTTGGTTTGTTTTTTGTTTTTTTTTAAAGTACCGTAACAAATAAAACAGCGACAGGATCCAGACGACAGTGTTTCAACAGTAAAGACTAAAGTTAGGGCCCTGCGATAAACTAGAAAAGACCTTTTACTTTGCTTTTTTATTTTTTCTGTACTAAGTGTTGGTGAGACAGCAGGGCTGGGAATCAGAGGAACACTTCTGACTTCTGACATCAGTTCACATATTTCAAGTTCGAGACTGGCTCTTAAAAGTTTGATTTTGTTGAATTAAATCAGATTTTACAGATATTACATGATAAAGTTGGAGAGTTTTTTTGTATTTAATTCTCTACGAGGGGCTAGGCGATATCGGCAGAATTAAATATCACAATATTTTTGACCCAATACCTCGATATTGATATTTTGACAATATTGTAGGGGCGACTATCGGTAAGAAATCAATGAGATTTAATAAATAATCATCAGTAATGTGGATATAATGACTAAAGTTCAGTCTGTTAAGTTCAGAGAATTATATATTTACTGTAATTCAGCCTTTAAAAGCAGGAAAAGACAACTATTCCATATCACAATGTTACGATGTTCAAATAATATCTATAAAATATCATCATGATATCGATTTATTGCCTTTTTCTCTACATGTATGCAAAAATAAAAAGTTAAAATAAAACTTTGTCATAGTTTAAAAGGTATCTCGTCTTAATAGGAATTTGGTCCAGTGTTAACATTCCTATGAACAGTGTGCAGCTACTTTATTTTTTATTCTTTATGTGATTGTAGAATCTATTAAATCATTTTCATGACTTAAGTTTCAGTCTTTAGACAAATGAGACAAACCTTTTAATTAGAGGCTTTAAATTTGAGCATTAAAAGGTCTTTTTTTTTAACTTTTAATGCCAAACACATAGCAGCTACATTTCCTTCTTTTCACTATTATTTTTGCTGCCTGTTATAAGTTTTCAGTCTTTAGAGAAATGAGACAATCCTCTTAATAACTGGTGATAATTAGACGCTTAAGGCCTTTTTTTAAACTTTTACTATCAATAAATTAATGTTTGAAACAACCTTCAAACCCACCAATGAACTTTTTAAAATACTTCTTCTCACCCCAAATAAATATAATATTGACTTACAATTCTCATCATTTAAGTTGCACAATTTATCATGTTAATTCACAGATAGCAGCTTCATGCTTTCTTCATTTTACTATTATTTTTGCCCCCTATTAAAAAAAAGATGATTTACTCTGTGCTTCAGATACTTAACATTTAGCTGCTGTTCATGGATTTTATGCTGAGTAGACATAAAAGTGAACTTCATAACTTTAACATTAATATTCCAACTATAATCTGCAGGGTTTTCTTTAATAACCTCTTCTTCTGAATACAGATGAGCACCTCTTTGTTTATTAAAAAGCTGCTTTTTATTAGCGGGATGGGTCTAATTCCTGGAAGTGTTTCATCAGCAGTCAATTAAAAGGTCCTTTAAAGCTAATACAGTAGCAACGATTAGCATCACATCTATATTTATACTGTAGCTTCTCTATCTCTGCACCCAGCCCTGCTACACACTGAAGATTAGCACACATACAGTAACAGAAACACTGAAATCATCTTCTCTTTTGACTCTTTTCTTTCTTTTTTATGTCGTCTAGTAAACACACAGCAGCTGAGAGTCACATAAACGATGATCAGACCACTGAGAACCAACATATGAGGATTTTCTTCACAGACTAGACTAGTAATGCCTCTCAGTTTATCACCTATGAGTCATTAGAGGTGTATTATCTGCTGTCGGAGTGTATTTTCTTATTATTTGACTGTGTTCGGGACGTTTTTAGTCGGGATTCTGTATCGAGCAGTGCCTCTCAATCATCACTTATGAGCCAGTACTAGTGTGTAGCAGTAGAAGTGTATTTATCTGCCTTCTGCCTGTATTTTCTTATTATATTACAGTGTTTGTGTTCTTTTCTGGGTGTTTAGTCTTGATTTTCACTACAGAACAAGACCATGAACGAGTCTAACTGAGCACAAAAGCAACAACAGCTATTGGTTTAGGTTGTTTTTTTTTTTTTTAAAGGTGCATTTCTGTCATTACGCAGACACTCCTGAACATCTGAGCTTCACCCAAAAATATGATTATCTGACATCTAAGTAAAGGGTTAGGGTGACCTGTGTTATTTTGATAGTATTGAATGTATTTTTTTTATCAGATGCCAAAACAAGACATTTTGGAATAAAACTCAAGAGGTAAAAAAAATCCACTTCAACACTGTTAACAAACAGCTTCAACTAAATGGAATATAGTCTGTCTATGTTCAGGGACTCAGATTTTAGTATCAGCTCCTTTAAAATTAATCAATAATACTGAATTAAATTGGATAATTAATTTCAGAAGTAAAGATGTTAAACCCTCCTGCTGTCCTCAAGTCAAGGAAGGAAAGGAGGGAGGGAGAAGGAAGGAAGAGAGGAAGGAAATGAGGGAGGGAGTAAGGACGGAGGAAAGAAGGAAAGAAGGACAGAGGAAAGAAGGAAAGAAGGACAGAGGAAAGAAGGAAGAGAGGAAGGAAAGAAGGGAGGAAGGAAAGGAGGGAGGGAGTAAGGACGGAGGAAAGAAGGACAGAGGAAAGAAGGAAGAGAGGAAGGAAAGAAGGGAGGAAGGAAAGAAAGAAGGACAGAGGAAAGAAGGAAGAGAGGAAGGAAAGGAGGGAGGAAGAAGGAAGGAAAGGAGGACAGAGAAAACTGATTAAATATAAAACTAGCGCATTTTTTTCCTTCGTCCAATCTGGAATCTGCTAGTTAGTAGCACAGATTAAATATCAGCATTAAACAGATTTGTGCTCACAAGGTTTGGGGTTTGTTTTTTTTTTAAAGAGGAAGAGGAGCCTCCTTCTCTGTTACGTCTCTGTGCTTTTAGTTTTTCCCATTTGTGGCACACAGGTTGTGAATATCTGGGCGTTGGTGAGTGAGAGCGAGCGTGACAGATGCTCAGGCAGCGTGCACGAGTCGTTTTTCCCGCCTGTGAGAGAGCAGATCAAACACTGACCTCCTGCAGGTTCTAACATCCTTCATCTCAAATTACACTGAACTAAAAAAAAAAGCCTCCAGCCCGACGACGGAGTGTTTGACGCTGCGGAGGAGGACAGACTTTAGGGTGGAGCAGCGTCAGGGTTAGCGGGGCGGAGGTCATTTCTCCTGCAGCAGCGCTGGGATGTTGATGTTCCAGCCGATGGCCTGCCGGTCGAAGCCGCAGGTGAACAGGTTGCAGGAGTTGTTGTCTTCACACCAGGCGGAGCAGCACACCATGCGCCGGTGACCCTGAAACACAACACACACGGAGAAGACAGTGTATAAAATAAATAAATAAATAAAATACAGTTGACGTGATCTATTGATTGTGCAGATGTGTGTGTGTGTGTGTGTGTGTGTGTGTGTGTGTGTGTGCATGTGTGTCTGTGTGCATCTGTGTGTGTGTGTGTGTGTCTCTGTGTGTGTGTGTGCATCTGAGTGTGTGTGTGTGTGTCTCTGTGTGTGTGTGTGTGTGTCTGTGTGTGTGCGTGTGTGTCTGTGTGTGTGCGTGTGTGTCTCTGTGTGTGTGTGCATGTGTGTGTGTGTGTCTGTGTGTGTGCGTGTGCATGTGTGTGTGTCTGTGTGCATCTGTGTGTGTGTGTCTGTGTGTCTCTGTGTGCGTGTGTGTGTGTGTGTGTGTGTGTGTGTGTGTGTGTGTGTGTGTCATGCGCCGGTGACCCTGAAAGAACACACACACAGAGAGAAGAGAGTGAAGCTCTGTAAACAACACCAAGGGTCAGGGAGTTATCGGTTGGTTTTACTCCGTTGCTACGGTAACCGCGGTCTTCATGGATGCAGGAATTCAACAGAGGAATAAAATACATGATGTTTCTTTTTGTGTCCTCCTACTTCTTGTCCTTAGTCCTTTATCTTCCTTTCTTTTCTTTCTTTCCTTCCTTCTTTCTCCCTCTCCTCTAACTTCTTGTTCTCTCTTCTTCCTCCTCTTCCTTCCTTCCTTCTTTCCCTCCTACTTCTTGTTCTTTCTTTCTTTCTCTTCTTCATCCTTTATCTTCCTTTCTTTTCTTTCTTTCCTTCTTTCTTTCTCCCTCTCCTCTAACTTCTTGTTCTCTCTTCTTCCTCCTCTTCCTTTCTTTCTTTTCTTCATCCTTTATCTTTCTTTCTTTTCTTCCTTCCCGTCTTCCTACTTATTGTCCTTGCTTTCTCTCCTTAGTCCTCCTTAGTCTTTCTCTTCTTCGTCTTTTATCTTTCTTTCTTTTCTTCCTTCCTTTCTTTCCTCCTACTTCTTGTCCTTTCTTTCTCTCTTTAGTCCCTTATCTTTCTTCCTTTTCTTTCTTTCTTTCCTTCCTTCTTTCTTTCTCCCTCTCCTCTAACTTCCTGTTCTCTCTTCTTCCTCCTCTTCCTTCCTCCTCTTCCTTCCTTCCTTCATTCCTTTCTTTCCTCCTACTTCTTGTGCTTTCTTTCTTTCTTTCTCTTCTTCATCCTTTATCTTTCTTTCTTTTCTTTCTTTCTCTTTTCTTCCTCCCTCTCTCTACAGTAGGTGGATAAAATATTTAATATGTATAATTCTTCTGTGGTTACACCATTTGACATGTTGCAGCACTGACCTGTCTGTTGCTCCGAGGGAGTCGAGCCAGTCGGACTCCGGACATGTCGAACAGCCGGACCTGCCGATTGTCGTGAGGAAGAGCGATGATCTTCTGGTTCACCGAGACGCTGATCCTAAAAGAGAGAGAGAGAGAGAGAGAGAGAGAGAGAGAGAGAGAGAGAGAGAGAGAGATGGTACAAAGGAAGTCAGATTCAATATAGTACAACCCTCCTGTTGTCCTCGAATAAAGGA
>JAJDFG010000520.1:137500-144360 GCA_021039105.1 Scomber colias
CATCTTCCCTTCCTTCCTTTCTGTCTTCTTTTTCTTCCTTGTTTCCTTCCTTCCTTCCTTCCTTCCTTCCTTTCATCTTTCTTTCTTTCTGTCCTTTCTTCCTTCCATCTTACTTTCCTTCCTTCCTTCCTTCCTTCCATCTTTTTATGTGGCCCTTGAATGAAAATGAGTTTGACTCCCACTGTTTTAAAACAAACACCAGTCAACTCAGATCTGCTATCAACACAAATGCAGAAACATTAAATATCAGTACTTTAAAATATTACATTTATAAAATCAGGATTACTGTAAAATAAACAAGAAAGATATAAAAAAAGGAGGAAAAAAAGAAGGGTAAAATATATATATATATACATACTGAGTTATTATAAGGAATTATAGTTATTTATTAAGGCTGCTCAATTAATCGAAATTTGATCGTGACTATAATTTAGGGGTCAAACGATTTCAAAACTAATAAAATCGAGGGGAAACGATTTTTAATAATAATAATAATAATGAGATAGCGCTCAATAACAAAGGTTTTATTTTGAAAAGCTTAGACCGGAAGCTGCTGCAGCTCTGTTATAGTTTGACAGAAGCTGAAACACGCAGCGAAATGTTTTAACTGTAAATAAAAGTACAGAGTTTCCAGCCTGCGTCAGACGATGCTGAGTTTACTGACTAATTATTAAAAACCAGGAAGTGATGTGTGAACTGTCGTCATGGTAACCCGCTCAGCTCTAACATCTCTGCACATTTTCTGCTGTGTGTTTCTAAAGTTTAAAAAAAAAACGTTTTAACCCTCCTGTCATCCTCCCGGGTCAAATTGACCCCATCTCTTCTTTCCTTCCTTCCTCCCTCTTTCTTTATTTGTTCCTTCATTTTTCCCCTCCTTCCCTCCTTCTTTCCTCACTTCCTTCCATCCTTCCTCCCTCCTCACTTCTTTCCTTCCTTCCTTACTTCTCTCATTACTTCCTTCCTTTCCCTCCCTTCCTTCTCTCCTTACTTCCTTCCTTCCTTCCTTCCCTCCCTCCTTACTCCTTTCAATCCTTCCTCCTTTCCTTCGTCCCTTCCTTCCTTCTCTCTTTAATTCCTCCCTTCCTCCTGTCCTTCGTCCCTTCCTTCTCTCCTTACTTCAATCCTCCTTTCCTTCATTCCTTCCTTCCTTCTTTCCTCCCTCCCTCCTACCTTCGTCCCTTCCTCCCTTCCTTCTCTCCTTGCTTCCTTCCTTCCTCCTTTCCTTCATCCCTTCCTTCTCTCCTTACTTCCTTCCTTCCTCCTATCCTTCCTTGACCCAAGGACAACAGGAGGGTTAATAATTGTGATTTCAACTTTGACCCAAATATCGTGATTATGATTTTTGATTTTTCCCATAATTGAGCAGCCCTATCATTTATTTATTATTTATTATTTATTACTTATTATTATTTAATTTATTATTTTATTTATGAGGTTTTTGGTGATTACATTAAAGATGGGGATGATACAAACTGGACTCTGGGTTCGTTTTGGGCACAGGCCGCTAAATAAGTTCCAACTGAAACAGGAAGCACGAGAGCAGAAAGAGTCATTCATGTGAGATATAAATACACTTCAGGCTACACATGAAGAGAAGAAAGAAAGAAAGAAAAAGCATCTCATTCAAATGTTTCATGTAAAGAAAAAGAAAAAAAAAGCATAAAAATAAATAAATAAATAAATAAATAAATAAATAAAAGGTACAGTGAAGATTTGATGATAAATACCGTTTTCTTGGATTCTCATGTGAGATGCTTGATGAAGACAGAGCATGATAGTTATGTTATTCATGTTCAATGTAACATGATTTTGCTTAAAGGATAATTACCGTTTTTTACAACCTGGACCTTATTTCCAGCATAAAATACGATCATTTACTCACCCAGACAACTTTGGTGTCATTTGGAGTCGTGAGGATGAAATTAGCTCAGTGTTGTTGTATAAAAGGCTATTATTTGGAAGGTGTGCCCCAGGTCCCTTCTTCCTTCTCTGTTGGGGTGTCACGCAATTACCCCCAGTGTAGTGTTTTTAGTAGGGCTGTCAGCGTTAACGCGTTAATCGCGATTAGATTAACGCGTTAACGTTAATCTCCTCTAGCTGTAGCGCTATGCTTTGAAGTGGCCTCCTGCAGTAAACCTACCGCGCTGATGGAAAGTAAGAGAGCTACTGGACTTTTGAACGGCTTGTTTAACTTTAAAACACTTCCAGACGCTTCAGTTGACAAGTCAAAAGTAAAATGCAACCTGTGTCAAACGGAGTTTAACTACCACCGGAGTACGTGGAGTTTGAGTTAGCACCTCCACGCTAAACACCCAGGTGCAGCCAAGCCAGCCTCAGCTCCACCAAAGGACCATTTTGGAGCGTGGGAGTCGCAGCAGAGCCGTGATTGATTCCCAGTTAAGACACTCTGGTAAGAAATGCTTTACATTATGGGCTTAAAACTGCCTTCAAATGGAAAATAACAGGATTTTAAACATGCAATTCAAAACGTGATTAATCACGATTGACTATGGAAATTCTGCGATTAATCTCAATTGAAAAAATTAATTGTTTGACAGCCCTAATCATAACTAAATATTGGTGGAATGAACTAGTTTGGTGGCAGATAATGTGTTATATAGAGGCTGCGCTTCGGTCCCCCGTGTACTCGCATTATACGGATATACGCAGCGCAACACTGGAGCTAATTTAGTCCGAACGACTCCAAATGACACCAAAGTTTGTCTGGGTGAGTAAATGATCGTATTTTATGCTAGAAATGAGGTCCAGGTTGTAAAAAATGGTAATTATCCTTTAAATTGTGTTATAAAGCACAAAAAATTAGAGCCGGACTGATATATCAGAGTCGATATTATCGGCTAATATTACAGATATATTAGTATCGGTGCATAAATCCCCGATATGCAACGATATTTAGGTTTTTAAAGTTATGTAATTTTTGACTATTATTGTTCTTATTGCTGCTCTTTTTATTGTCCACCTGCTGCTGTAATAATGCAGATTTCCCCGTTGTGGGACTAATAAAGGAATATCTTACCTTATCTTCTGTATATATTTATATATAATTTGTATATTTATATATAGTCTGAATATTCTGCATATATAAGATTTATTTTTTTTACTCCTTAACCCTTTATTGGGCAAATAATTATATTTGGTAACTTCTGTAAATATCCCAAAATATCCTTCCTTCCTTCCTTCCTTCCTTCCTTCTTTCCTTCCTTCCTTCCTTTCCTTCCTCCCTGCCTTCTTTCTTCCCTTCCTCTTTTCCTTTCTCCTCCCTCGTTCCTTATTTCCTCCATTCTTCCTTCCTTTCCTTCCTTTCCTTCCTTCCATCTGTCCTTCCTCCCTCCCTCCTTCTCTCCTCCCTTCCTTCTTTTCTTCCTCCGTCCTTCCTTTCCTTCCTTCCATCTGTTCTTCCTCCGTCCTTCCTTTCCTTCCTTCCTTCCATCTGTTCTTCCTCCATCCCCCTTTCTTCTTCCTTCCTTCCTTCTTTCTTCTCTTCCTCCCTCCCTCCTTCTCTCTTTCTTTCCTCCCCCCTACCTTCCTTCCGTCCTTCTTTCCTCCGTCCTTCCTTCCTTTCCTTCCTCCCTCCTTCCTTCCTTCCTTCCTTCCATCCATCCTTCCTTCCTTCCTTCCATCCTTCCTTCCATCCATCCATCCTTCCTTCCTTCCTTCCTCCCTTCCTTTCAATGAGTGTCCTATAAAGGGTTAATATCTTTATCAGCCCCAATAATCCAGTATCGGTCGAGCCCTGATGAGTTAAAGCCAAGTTGACTCTGGATGAGCTGAATGATGATGATGATGATGATGAAGATGATGATGATGATGATGATGAAGATGAAGATGATGATGATGAATCCAGAAATCATAATATTGTCTCAGATAAAGCAGCGTTGGGGTTCTGGGGGGTTTTTAAGGAGGCGCAGTAGAAGCCTGAAGAAGCAGAGAAACTAAACCAGCGTGAAGCGTGAAGCTCTACGCTGAGCAGCTCAGAGTGCCGTCTGCCGTCACATCGTCACGTTAATCAGTGAATAACCGAACTTTGGGTGTATTTATAAATATGTGAATATGTGAAATCAAACTAATCTATGGAAGTAAAGTTAGCAGCTCATTTTCCAGGAGTTAAAAAGGTTTAATATGAAACTTTACAAATAATGGTCTTTATTTCTATCTTTATTATAACTGTGGTTTTATATTTCTATCTTTATTATAACTGTGGTTTTATATTTCTATCTTTATTATAACTGTGGTTTTATATTTCTATCTTTATTATAACTGTGGTTTTATATTTCTATCTTTATTATAACTGTGGTTTTATATTTATATCTTTATTATAACTGTGGTTTTATATTTCTATCTTTATTATAACTGTGGTTTTATATTTCTATCTTTATTATAACTGTGGTTTTATATTTCTATCTTTATTATAACTGTGGTTTTATATTTCTATCTTTATTATAACTGTGGTTTTATATTTCTATCTTTATTATAACTGTGGTTTTATATTTATATCTTTATTATAACTGTGGTTTTATATTTCTATCTTTATTATAACTGTGGTTTTATATTTTCTATCTTTATTATAACTGTGGTTTTATATTTCTATCTTATTATAACTGTGGTTTTATATTTATATCTTTATTATAACTGTGGTTTTATATTTCTATCTTTATTATAACTGTGGTTTTATATTTCTATCTTTATTATAACTGTGGTTTTATATTTCTATCTTTATTATAACTGTGGTTTTATTTCTATCCTTATTATAAACTCTGCTTAGGGGTTTTTGTTTTTTTTTTGGACTTTGAATATTTAACAAAAAGCCTCTTTATAAAGCGAGGAGGTGGAATTCGGAGCATGCTTTTATTTTGAAAATCCTTTTTCTTTTCTTTATCTTACAAATCCCCCCAAAAAAATCATCAATACTTTCAATATGTTCTTTCCCATGACACGTTCTTACTGTATGTCTTGGGTCAAATGTCTTTCTTTGAGAATCTATTCTAATAATATTTTTATCCCTGAAATATTTCTGTTGGACTTTAATGGAAATGAAAAGAAAAATTTGATGGCAAAAAAAAAAAAAAATCTGATACCTCTGCAGACCACACACTCGTTATCGCTTCTCCACCTCGAGTCTTTATCATCAGTCAAGATATAAAAAAGCATGTTTAGGTTTTAACTGCTTCATGTTAAAGATCCACGGAGGAGGTGCAACTTAAAAAAAAGCCTGTTAGTGAGATAATGGAGAAATGAGTTTGAGTTTTTTTTATTATATTTTATTTTATTTGATTTTTGATCTCACACAGAAACTGATAGAAAAGCTCAAACTCCTACATTTGAATGACCAAGTCTCTCGGGGAGGGAGTGTCGACCCCCTGGCTCGGCTATCGGCACAAAGAAAAGGGGGGGGGAGGGGGCAGGAGGGGGGCAGGGGGAGGGGGGTAATGGAGTGGCAGGGGGGGCAGAAATCAACAAGTTACCCATGAGTCTCCGCCCCACAACTCCCAACCGGTTTTGCTGAAGTTGCGGGATCCACCTACTCTGGCATGGCAAGAATTTGAACGAGGCTACGAGCAAACGAAAAAAAGGTGGAAAAAAAGTGGAGGAAAAAAAGGAAAAAAGGAAAGAAAGAAAGAAAGAAAGCAGTTCTTTTTTCTTTTTTTTTAAACATTTACAAGTTATCTTTAAAAGGACTTACCAATAAAACCTTTTCACATTTAGTATTCTGCTCCTCCGTCATAAAAAGTCAACATTTACATCTTCAGCAAAGCTTTGATTAACTTTCCTGTCGTCAAACTGACCCCCGTCTGTTTCTTCCTTCCTTCCATCCTTCCTTACTTCCCTCCTTCCTTCTCTTCTTTCCTGCTCCCTTCCTTACTTCTCTCCTTCCTCCCTCCCTCCCTCCCTTCCTTCCTTCCTTCCTTCCTTCCTCCATCCCTACCTCCTATCCTCCCTTCCTTCTTTCTCCCTCTCTCCCTCCTTCTCTCTTTCCTTCCTTCCTTCCATCCTTCCATCCTTCCTTCCTTCCCTCCTTCCCTCCCTCCTTTCCTCCCTTCCTTCCTTCCTTCCTTCCCTCCCTCCTTTCCTCCCTCCCTTCCCTCCCTCCTTCCTCCCGTCTTTCTTTCCTTCCTTCCCTCCTTCCTTCCTTCCTTATTTCCTTCCTCTCTCCTTCTGTCCTTCCCTGCTTCCTTCTTTCCTTTCTTCCTCCTCCCTCCTTCCTTCCTCCCTCCCTCCCTCCTTTCCTTCCTTCCTCCCTCCCTTGACTCGAGGACAACAGGAGGGTTAAAAGAAACCGGCTCCAACCAATTACATTTAAAACAAGTATTCAAAGTTACTCATTTCCAAATTTAGACTTATTTCCTTTTGCAAACAATAAAAACTGAAAGAAATCAGTATTTACCTTGCTGGTAGAAGCCTTGTAGGTCGTCTTTAGTTTTTGTGACAGCTGGCTGGTGCTGTGACTCGCTGTGAAGTAACATCAGAGAAATACTTTAATATGGAGGAACTTAATATATACACATATTTCAGTTTATGCTACTGTAAGAGTCTAGAAGGGAGAGTTCTGGTCCTCTGAAATGAGGCCAACGCTCAATCGCTAGTTTAAAGCCTTCTTCAATGCAGTCAATGCAATGTGATGATAAAGCAGGGTATGCATTAGGGCGTGGCCACGTCCTGATTGACAGGTTGATTGACCAATGTCCTCGAGATCCAGCCCTCGTAACCATAGCAACCTCCCCATGGCTCCGCCCATGGCCCCGCCTCATGCCCATATAAGTAGAATCTGTGTTTTTATTTTTCCCAGCATGCACCTGAAATTTTCAAGATGGCGCTGCCTAGATTAGAAACTATTGGCTTCC
>JAJDFG010000521.1:0-15000 GCA_021039105.1 Scomber colias
TAAATATGAATATTTTCTCTTTTTTTTGTTTTCTGTGACAGTAAACTGAATATCTGAATATCTTCCCTACTACTGAAGGATTCGGTTTAGTAGTACTGGTGGTATTGGTAGTCTGGTGTTGGGGGGCTGCAGGTCTGGTGTTGGGGGGGCTGCCAGGGTCTGGTGTTGGGGGGCTGCAGGTCAGGTGTTGGGGGGGCTGCAGGTCTGGTGTTGGGGGGGACTGCAGGTCTGGTTTTGGGGGGCTGCAGGTCTGGTGTTGGGGGGGCTGCAGGGTCTGGTGTTGGGGGGCTGCAGGTCAGGTGTTGGGGGGGCTGCAGGTCTGGTGTTGGGGGGGCTGCAGGTCTGGTTTTGGGGGGCTGCAGGTCTGGTGTTGGGGGGCTGCAGGTCAGGTGTTGGGGGGCTGCAGGTCTGGTGTTGGGGGGCTGCAGGTCTGGTGTTGGGGGGGCTGCAGGTCAGGTGTTGGGGGGGCTGCAGGTCAGGTGTTGGGGGGCTGCAGGTCTGGTGTTGGGGGGGCTGCAGGTCAGGTGTTGGGGGGGCTGCAGGTCAGGTGTTGGGGGGCTGCAGGTCTGGTGTTGGGGGGCTGCAGGTCTGGTGTTGGGGGGGCTGCAGGTCAGGTGTTGGGGGGCTGCAGGTCTGGTGTTGGGGGGCTGCAGGTCAGGTGTTGGGGGGCTGCAGGTCTGGTGTTGGGGGGCTGCAGGTCTGGTGTTGGGGGGCTGCAGGTCTGGTGTTGGGGAGGCTGCAGGTCTGGTGTTGGGGAGGCTGCAGGTCTGGTGTTGGGGGGCTGCAGGTCTGGTGTTGGGGGGCTGCAGGTCTGGTGTTGGTGACTCTGTACGATCTGAACCCTAGAACTATTCAGTCACTCTGAATGAATGAATTACTGTACAAACTGGCTGCCAGCCTGACATTTATTTTGTAGTGAGCAGGAAGTGTTTTTTTCCTGGCAGCGGGTGTGCCACCCCTGCCCCCCCCCCACCCCCCCGTCTGGTCTGGCTGCAGATTCTTCTTCTCTCTGAGGAAATGAGCTTTATGAGCCCACACGGCTCAGCCTCCACGCGTCATTACACAACACATGTGAGTCAGACGCTTTGCCCGAGACCCTCCGAGTCTCAACATCTGTAACAGCACAGCTGGAAGAAGTACTCAGATACTTTACTGCAGTAAAAGTACTGCAGTATTATAGTGATGTAGTATGCAGTATTACAGTAACAGTACTGCAGTATTATAGTGATGTAGTATGCAGTATTACAGTAAAAGTACTGCAGTATTATAGTGATGTAGTATGCAGTATTACAGTAAAAGTACTGCAGTATTATAGTGATGTAGTATGCAGTATTACAGTAAAAGTACTGCAGTATTATAGTGATGTAGTATGCAGTATTACAGTAAAAGTACTGCAGTATTATAGTGATGTAGTATGCAGTATTACAGTAAAAGTACTGCAGTATTATAGTGATGTAGTATGCAGTATTACAGTAAAAGTACTGCAGTATTATAGTGATGTAGTATGCAGTATTACAGTAAAAGTACTGCAGTATTATAGTGATGTAGTATGCAGTATTACAGTAAAAGTACTGCAGTATTATAGTTAATGTAGTATGCAGTATTACAGTAAAAGTACTGCAGTATTATAGTGATGTAGTATGCAGTATTACAGTAAAAGTACTGCAGTATTATAGTGATGTAGTATGCAGTATTACAGCTGCTCTGAGAGGTCACTAGAGGTCACTAGAGGTCAGCGTTGTGTAAACTGGAGGATTGTGGGAAGCTGGTTGTTTCCGTTGTCATGGAAACAACGTGGAGACTTTCTCATGTTATCTTGGTTATTATTATTTTACACATGGAAACAATACAAACTAAATAACTTTATTAGCATCATTATACACAGACAGGAGTTTATGTGTCTGCTGCAGCAGAAACGCTACGGAGACGCTTTACGAGCTTCTGAAGGTTTATAGTCTTTACTCCTGAGGCTGAAATCATGTTAGACAAAGACACAAGAAGAAGAAGAAGAAGAAGAAGAAGAAGAAGAAGAAGAAGAAGAAGAAGAAGAAGAAGAAGAAGAAGAAGAAGAAGAAGAAGAAGAAGAAGAAGAAGAAGAAGAAGAAGAAGAAGAAGAAGAAGAAGAAGAAGAAGAAGAAGAAGAAGGTGTAGGACATGCAGCAGTCAGGGGACAGAGGACAGGAAGTGGACAGCTTGTTGGACGAGGGACAGGAAGTGGACAGCTTGTTGGACGAGGGACAGGAAGTGGACAGCTTGTTGAGTAGGTTGTGATGATGTGTCCTGATGTCTTCTTGTCTTCTTGTCTCCTGCTGCAGAGTGATCACCTACGAGTGTTGCCCTGGTTACGAGAAGATTCCTGGAGAGAAGGGCTGTCCTGCAGGTATGACCCTAAATATTAACTTCTCTATTTCACCTGATCACTCATTTCCTCTTTAATAAGGAAACAACAGAGAACCATGAGCTCAGAGAAGAAGCCGCTCTGGTCTCAGTGATTCATCATGTTCATTAGTTGCAGATTTGTTCCAACGAGATCAAACCGTCTCCTCTGCATGCACTGTTGCATTGTGGGTGTTGTGCTGTGACAGTTTGTTGTGTGTGATCTGACCCTGACCCATCCTGACCCACCCTGACCCGGTCTGACCCGTCCCGTGTGTTGCAGCGCTGCCTCTGGTGAACATCTACAACACGCTGGGCGTCGTCGGGGCGACCACGACTCAGATGTACTCGGACCGAGCGAAGCTGAGAGACGAGATCGAAGGTCCAGGAAGCTTCACCTTCTTCGCCCCAAGCAACGAGGCCTGGGCCGCCCTGCCCACCGTCAGTACCCTATACTACCCCCCCCCTATACTATACTACTGTAGTACTGTTAGAGGTACTAGTACTTTACTGTAGTACTGTTAGAGGTACTAGTACTTTACTGTAGTACTGTTAGAGGTACTAGTACTTTACTGTGTGTGTGTGTGTGTGTGTGTGTGTGTGTGTGTGTGTGTGTGTGTGTGTGTGTGTGTGTGTGTGCTCAGGGTTTTATTGAGTGTGTTTGGCAGACCATAATGTCTTACATCACCAGCAGCCTCCTAACAACCAGCGTCCTATCAGTAAATAATCACCTAGCAACCACAAGAAACGCTCAGCAACATTCTTACAACTCATTTTAAAACTTTATTTAAACCTTTATGATCACAGCTGCACATAATTACACCTGAAGCTCTGCAGGAAGCCACCAGCAGCTCGGTCTGGCTCCGAGGCGTCTCAGTGGGAGCGAAGGAAGAACCACTGCTGCTAGATTTAACGGTGCAGTCTGAACCATGTCAGACCTTCAGGCCACCGTCGCTCCGCAGCAACAAACCACCCAGTAGCATCATCAGCACCAGTACTGCCAAACATCCTCACACAGTCCACCAGACCCTCCCATCCACCGCCCCAAAACCAGCTGGACCCGTCACCAGAACCTCAGCTGGACCCAGAATCCCTGTAAACCAGCAAGGATAGGGTCAGGGTCAGGGTCAGGGTCAGGGTCAGGGTCAGGGTTACACCATCAGCAGATACCGGGTCAGGGTCAGGGTTAGGGTTACACCATCAGCAGATACAGGGTTAGGGTCAGGGTTACACCATCAGTAGATACAGGGTCAGGGTTACACCATCAGTAGATACAGGGTTAGGGTTACACCATCAGCAGATACAGGGTTATGGTCAGGGTTACACCATCAGTAGATACAGGGTTAGGGTCAGGGTTACACCATCAGCAGATACCGGGTTAGGGTCAGGGTTACACCATCAGCAGATACAGGGTCAGGGTTAGGGTCAGGGTTACACCATCAGCAGATAGAGGGTCAGGGTCAGGGTTACACCATCAGCAGATAGAGGGTCAGGGTCAGGGTTACACCATCAGCAGATACACGGTCAGGGTCAGGGTTACACCGTCAGCAGATAGGGTTAGGGTCAGGGTTACACCGTCAGCAGATACAAACTCAGCCTGCAGAACAAAGCGCTTTGTCCCATCAGCCGTTAGAGAGAAACAAAAACTTACTCCAAATGAAACTGAATTAATGACACTGCAGTGTTTATTTTTTATAATTCATATTTATTGAGTATTATAAAGGTTTAAATTATAAGATCTGCACTTTGACAGGATGCACTGATGGCACTTTACCTTTTTACTGTTATTATGAGTCTGACCTGTTGGATGAAGTCAAACCTTCAGGTACAGATAACGTTCCCTAACCTTTACCTCTGTGATGTATGTTGAGACACTGACTGTGTTGGTCGCGCTGCAGGAGATCCTCGACGCTCTGGTGAGCAACGTGAACATCGAGCTGCTCAACGCTCTTCATTACCACATGGTGAACCGCCGGCTGACCTCCGAGGAGCTCAGACACGGATCCTCCTTCGCCTCCATGTACCAGGACTTCCACGTCCACATCCACCACTACTCCAACGGGGTCAGTGCTGCGTCACACACACACACACACACACACACTGTAACACACACACACACACACACACACACACACACACACACACACACACACACACTGTAACACACACACACACACAGTACTGCAGGTTTCAGGTCCATTAAAGAAGCGTCACAGGATGAAACTGCAGAAATGTGTATTAATAGGAGCCATGAGTCCTTCAAGCTTTTGTCAAAATTACAGTTTGTGATGTTTTATGAGCTCTTTTGGAAGGTCTGCTCTCATTGGACAAGTCTCACTATGACATCACTGTGGCGCCATTTTGGATTGACAACCAAAGAGTCTTTAGTTTTGTCTCCGACAGACGAAAATCACAAAGTTTCAATGATAAAGTTCATCATAAGATACGTTTGTAGAAAATGAATTAACTTCTCAAAAAAAGTAAAAGCATCCAAACAGCAGAAGTCTCCCTGCAGGATTTCTGCTTTTCTTAGAAATCAGAAATTGGAAAAAATTGGAAGTAAAGATTTGCTGTTTGTTAAACTCCTGCTGATGAAGAGTCACATGTTCTGACTTCCTGCATATGACAGAAACTGTATTTCAGAGCCAGTGTTTAATGTATTTTCTGAACTTGGGAACCTTGAGCTCAAAGTTGTCTAACAAAGGAAATACTGTACTCGATGACGTAAGATACCACCACACCAAATGCCACAATTGGTCCAAATTACAAGAGGTCTGTTGTATTTGGACATTTCATGTTGTGGTAAGTTGTGGTAATTGAGCAAAACGGCAAACTGTTGGAAATATTGCAGCGATTTCTTGACTTTGCGAATTATTGCAAAGTCATATTTTCCTGGAGGGAACGATGACGACTTCACTCGGTTCGGTTTTGTGGTTCTTTGTGTGTTTTTTGGATCGTTTGGTTCCAAACAGGCGTTTGGTGGCATTTTGAGTTCCTACTTTTCATTATGGTCGCTGTTTCACTGCAAACCAAATACAACCGTCTCATACTCTCCACAGAGTCATTAAATCCATGTTCACTGTAAACCTTTGGTTTGGGTTTTTTTGATCAGCTAGTTTTTAAAGCTGAGATGACGAAGCAGTCTGAGTCATGTTGTTCTGGTCTGACTGTTATTTATCTGGAGCCGTTGAGTGTAGAGTTTATTTCCACATCTTAAACCTGCTAACCCTAACCCTGTGAAGCTGCCGTTGTAATAACTGATCAGATTTCTTCTCTCCTCCTCAGATTGTGACGGTGAACTGTGCTCGTCTGATCAAACCTGACCAACACGCCACCAACGGCATCGTGCACGTGGTCGACCGCGTCATCACCGCCATCTCCAACAACGTGCACACGCTCATCGATGTCGACGACGACCTGGAAACACTGCGTGTGAGTACATCTGGCAATATATCAATGAGTCAGTGTGTTCCAGTGTTAAAGATGTTATGTGTTTCCTGAAGAGACAGTCGAAGTTTAAATGCCTCGATGTTGCTGAAATTCTTACTATAATGAGAATTTGTCTGTGTAACATTGTTGTATGTTCTCATTATTACCAGATGTAACTAGTATTACAACTCAAAATGTTCCACATCTCACTAAAACAAACACTTCTTATTAGTTTGTCATTACAACGACACTCAACCATATATATTGTATCGTCTGTAAAGAGTGACTCGTTGGTTTATGGTTTGATTGTATAAATGATCTTTTTCTAACATGAAAATATGTGATCATAACTGTGCTGCTCTTGTGCTCTTGTGTGTCTCAGACGGCCATCGCTGCCGCAGGTCTGACCAACATCTTGGAGAGCGAGGGTCAGTACACCATCTTCGCTCCCACCAACGAAGCCTTTGAGAAGATTCCTCCACAGACCCTGAACAGGATCCTGGGAGACCCTGTGGCTCTGAAAGGTGACCAGCAGGAGGCGCTCTGAATACTCCTACTTTTTACTTTTAGTATGTACTGCAGCTGCCCAAAGTACGTACTGTTGCATGCAGTATGCACAGAGTTGGCCTTCATTTGTTGCTGCGCTGTGATTGGTCCGAGCTCTCTCAGCGGCTCAGTCCTTGTGACGCATCTTAGACTGTGTAGAGGATTGTGGGTCAGAATAGCCAGAGAAGCATGCTAACTTGAACACTGCAAAATGTGAGCGGATGCAGTGAGACTTCAGTCAGGTGCAGACCGGTGTGTTGCTCTGACAGTCGGCTGATGTTGTTCTCCTGCCCCCCCCCCCCCCCCCACAGACCTGCTGAACTACCACATCCTGAAGAACATGCAGTGTGCAGAGTCCATCGTGTCGGGGACGCCGATGGAGACGCTGCAGGGCACCGTGCTGGAGGTCGGCTGTGACGGAGACCAGATGACTCTGAACGGGAAAGCCATCATCACCAAGAAGGACCAGCTGGGAACCAACGGAGTCATCCACTACATCAACGAGCTGCTCATCCCCGACTCAGGTACTGATACCACCGATACTACCGATACTACCAGTACTACCAATACTACCAGTACTACCAGTACTACTGATACTACCAGTACTACCAATACTACCGATACTACTGATACTACTACCAATACCACCAGCACTACCACTACTACCAGATACTACTGATACTACCAGTACTGCCGATACTACCAATACCACCAGTACTACCAGTACTACCAGTACTACCAGTACTACCAGTACTACTAAACCGAATCCTTCAGTAGTAGGGAAGATATTCAGATATTCAGCAGTTTACTGTCACAGTTTGAAACTTAAACTCTTAACTTATCTCGCAGCCAAAACTCTCCTGGAGCTCGCCGAAGGTTCAACTGTTGCCACGGCAACCAAGCTTTTCGTTGACGCCGGCCTGAGCTCTCACCTGACGGGCTCAGAGGCTCTGACCATGCTGGCTCCTCTGAACGACGGCTTCAAAGGTAACCCCCCCGTCCCCCTCCCCCTCTATGTGTACATCTCGACCTTTGACCTCCGGTACCAGCCTGCCGTCATGTGACCTGTTCACCTGTTTGTTCTCTAACAGGAAGTCTGACGATGACGCCCGACATGAGGAGGCTGATGACCAATCACATCCTGAAGGAGCAGCTGTCCTCCAAGTCTCTGTATGACGGTCAGGAGCTGGAGACGCTCGGAGGACTCAAACTCAGAGTCTTCGTCTACAGAAACGTAAGAACGACTTTTCTTCTTCTTCAGCTGTTTTCTGCACAGTACGTCTGCAGTCAGTTTAACTTACTGCTCCTAACCAGCTGTCATTAGTTCTGCAGACCTTTGTTAATAAATCAGATTATTGGAGAGAGTGAAATGAGCAGCTGGTGGTGCGACAGGAAGAGTCAGAGGATCACTTATCTCCACTTTATAACATTAGAGCCTCAAATATTCCACCATGGAGAGAAAAAGCAGCGTCCATGTCACGTTCACTAGTGTCTGCTAACAATCCCACAATGCAATGCTCCATATTTTAACCCTTTAAAGTCTGAAACAACAAATAATTGCCAGAAAATAAGTGACATGAGTGACAAAAAACACTTTGCATATATGAATTTAGATTTTTAGATTTTTAGATGAATAAAAACATAATGGTCCTGCATAGAGCTCATATCACCATCTACTAAATGTTTTATGCATGATGATGATGATACTTAAGATTTACAGATAAATGAGCTTCTATAGCTGCTGTATCTAATTCACATTTTCAACATATTTAGTAATTCAACCTTTCATCAATCCACTAACTGTTCCTGTTGAAGTATCAGTAACTAGTCCAGTGTTTCTCTTACCTTAGCTTTTTCTAAACTGGGAAAACATATCCAGACCTGTAAGTTGTGTCTCACTGATCGACATCGTTGAAATAAAAGGTCTGATCTTGTGCTGAGTGAAGTTTGTAGTGTTATTATACAGAGAGCAGATTTCTGACACCGCCTTAATCGACCACTATTGTGATAGTCAAATTTCAGAATAAAAGCCCAAATTGTCTTATTCCAACTTTTTAATGTGAATATTTTCTGGTTTCTTTCGTCTTCAATTCAAAGACATCAAGACAAAATATAAAAAATAAAAGAGCAGAGTGTCAGTTCCAGTTTGGACTCTCAGTGATCCACTGACTTTATCAATCGAGTGTCTAATCCAATAATCAGAGAGGATGATGATGATGATGATGCAGCCCAGCTGAGATGTTTCCATCTGATCCGGAGACACCGACACGCTGCTAATTTGAAAACTGGATGTTGTTTTTGGAGCGTTTGTCTGCAGAGGAAACTTCACATCTGTCTGAGTCAGGATGTGTGGAGCAGATTTGGCTCGTCGGACGTTGTTCCGGTTGTTCGATGTCAGCTGACTCAGAACAAGAAGCCGCCTAAATGATCTCCTGATGTTCTCCTGATGTTCTCCTGATGTTCTCCGTCTCCTGCACAAATAATGACATTTTCATTTCTGTAATGAGACGCAGCGGTTTTTCATGTTTCCTGGATCTTCCTCCTCTGTGCTGACCTCAGACTTTTTCCAGATGATAGAAGAAGCTGCTCTTTGTGTGTGTGTGTGTGTGTGTGTGTGTATGTGTGTGTGTGTGTGTGTGCGTGTGCGTGTGTGTGTGTGTGTGTGTGTGTGTGTGCGTGTGTGTGTGTGCGTGCGTGTGTGTGCGTGTGTGTGTGTGTGTGTCAGCTGTTGATTGAACATCTTGAGTTTTCTTGCTGAAGCTGCTGTGAGTGAGTGTTGCCGTGTCGTCTGTTGCCGGGTGGATCATCTGTTTCCAGGAGCCATAAATCATCCTCGGTGATGATGTCATGAGGTCACAGAGTTTCTGTTTCTGCGTCTTGTTCCCAACAAATAAACTAAGGATCAGCTCTGACAGTTACACAGACACTGATCACTTACATCAAACTGTATTTCAGTGAGATTTTAAACCGCACGTCTGCAGCCTCATTACAGAAACCACATGTGGTGATGACATCATCTAAAGCATCTTGTGGTGATGTTGGTCATCAAATGAAAGCTTTGCATGTAGGAGACTCCAGGATGAGGTGGGACCCCCCACCGATCGGAACAAGAGCCTCACAGCTGGGGGGACGGAGACGCCATCATTACACATTAGAGTTTCATCTGAAGTGAACATTTGAACAGAATTCTGGAAAATCCTCAAAGTGGAACGTGTGAATATGAACTGTTGGAGTTCAGTGCCGTTAAACTGCTGCAGAAGAAGAAGACAGTGAGATGATGTCATCATGTCTCACTGTTTATAAGATGATTAATTGACAAGTGATGCGCTGCTCAGTAATGAACTCTGCAGACCACAAGAAGTTTCCTGTTCCCACCACGGCTAAATCTTTCCAGGCACCATCTGTGTGTGTGTGTGTGTGTGTGTGTGTGTGTGTGTGTGACTGTGTGTGTGTGTGTGTGTGTGTGTGTGTGTGTGTGTGTGAGAGAGACACAGACAGACTGACACATTCACATTTGTCCTTCTTCACCTCTTTTATGACCTCCTGCCTCTACATCACAAGTGTGTGTTACGTTATGTTAGTGTGTGTGTGTGTGTGTGTGTTACGTTGTGTTAGTGTGTGTGTGTGTGTGTGTGTGTGTGTGTTACGTTGTGTTAGCGTGTTAGCAGCAGCGTGTGTGCGTGTGTGTGTGTGTGTGTGTGTGTGTGTGTGTGTGTGTGTGTGTTACGTTGTGTTAGCGTGTTAGCAGCAGCGTGTGTGCGTGTGTGTGTGTGTGTGTGTGTGTGTGTGTGTGTGTGTGTGTGTTACGTTGTGTTAGCGTGTTAGCAGCAGCGTGTGTGCGTGTGTGTGTGTGTGTGTGTGTGTGTGTGTGTGTGTGTGTGTGTGTGTTTTATGTTAGCGTGTTAGCAGCAGCGTGTGTGAGGACGGTAAATATCAGTGTGTCAGTTGAAACATCTCGTTCATGTTCCTCTCAGGATGAACTGTAACAGCTTTGATGAGTTTTTGGTCACATCTCATAAAAACTGATTTGTTTCGCACGGTTTCGCTACATGGACGAGTAGTTCCAGCTGTTCAGGACGTTAATGTGGTCCAATGTGTCCCAGATCACCTCAAACCAGAAACAGACCTTAAATCATCTCCATGGTTACAGTTAAAGAGCATGCTGGGCGTGTACCTTAACGTATGCTAACGTGTCTCCAGCGTGTATGAACCAACCTGTTCTCCGTGTTCTCTGTAGAACCTCTGCATCGAGAACGCCTGCATCGCCGCCCATGATAAGTTAGGACGCTATGCCACCATGTTCACCGTGGACAAAGTTCTCACCCCCCCGATGGGAACCGTGATGGACGTGCTGAAGGCTGACGACCGCTTCAGGTGAGAGTTTATCATGTTTTTGGGAACATTTGAAGCTGAAATCGTCTTCACCTCTCTGACGCTCAGCTGCTCACTAACAACTCTCAGCTGTTTGATCACAGAAGAAAACAGTCTTCTCTTCTCTCTGCTCTTAATCCTCTAATGCATTAAAGCAGCAGTTTATAAACTAAGCAGCAGACTGAAGTTTGTCTCTCGTGGATAAATCATTAACATCCTGTTTCATGGGCACGTTGCCCATTTTGGGTTCGCCCCTCAATGCTTGGCTCCTTAAAGGGAGAGCGAAGGACGGAGCCTGTGTGAGGTCACGATAGTAACTCTAGTTCTATTAGGGTTACTAAAGGTTAAGATATAGTAACTCTAGTTCTATTAGGGTTACTAAAGGTTAAGATATAGTAACTCTAGTTCTATTAGGGTTACTAAAGGTTAAGATATAGTAACTCTGGTTCTATTAGGGTTACTAAAGGTTAAGATATAGTAACTCTAGTTCTATTAGGGTTACTAAAGGTTAAGATATAGTAACTCTGGTTCTATTAGGGTTACTAAAGGTTAAGATATAGTAACTCTAGTTCTATTAGGGTTACTAAAGGTCACGATATAGTAACTCTGGTTCTATTAGGGTTACTAAAGGTTAAGATATAGTAACTCTGGTTCTATTAGGGTTACTAAAGGTTAAGATATAGTAACTCTGGTTCTATTAGGGTTACTAAAGGTCACGATATAGTAACTCTAGTTCTATTAGGGTTACTAAAGGTTAAGATATAGTAACTCTAGTTCTATTAGGGTTACTAAAGGTCACGATAGTAACTCTAGTTCTATTAGGGTTACTAAAGGTTAAGATATAGTAACTCTAGTTCTATTAGGGTTACTAAAGGTTAAGATATAGTAACTCTAGTTCTATTAGGGTTACTAAAGGTTAAGATATAGTAACTCTGGTTCTATTAGGGTTACTAAAGGTTAAGATATAGTAACTCTGGTTCTATTAGGGTTACTAAAGGTTAAGATATAGTAACTCTGGTTCTATTAGGGTTACTAAAGGTTCCTCTTCCTCTTTCAGCCTCCTGGTCGGTGTGATCCAGACGGCAGGTATGACGGAGCAGCTGAACAAGCAGGGGGGGTTGATGACCTTCTTCGCTCCCACCAACGACGCCTTCAACGCGATGCCAAAGCCTGAATTCAGCAGACTGATGCGTGAGTACATATGGAAGTTCATAACTGTCAATATTAAAATGTAACACCATCAGATACGGATCACATGACATGTGGAGGCGATAACAAAGTTTCCTAATTTCTGGTGAAAACATAAACTTATTTTATACTTTTTACTCTTTTAGATTATTAGTGTAAAAGCCTTAAATGTAAAATATTTAAAGGTACAGCACATTGAAACATATGTGACTGCACTGTGATGAAAATTGACATTTCTTGGGTAAAAAATGGTTTAACAGACAATCTGCTGTTTTAAATCAGCAGTGAACCTTCATCATGATATTTATATAATTAAATGAATGTTAATGGATAAATATCTTTAAATGCCAACAAATCAAACACATGAAAACACATTTAAAGGTTTTTATGTTTAATAATTCAATTATTTGTGTTTCATTGCGATGTGAATAAAGTGGATAATTTAACTTCATTGTTTAATAAACTAAATTAAAGAACACAAACAATCATTCAGTCATTATTATTATTATTGTGTCATGTTTTAATTTAATTATGACATGATGAGTAAATACAACATAAAATGAAATAAACAATATTAATGCGTCTCCGTTTCTTTGATTAGTTTTTTTTATGTTGGCATTGTAAACCTTCCGTACGGATCGTTGCGTAATGTAAATGTGAATAAATTGAAGTGTAATCAGTTATTTTAACGTCAGATAAACAGAGGCGGCTGGGTTTGCGTCTCGCTGGCGTTCGGCTCCTTGTTTGGTCCTCAGACGCTTTGTTTATGTGACTCACGGCCAAATCAGTCACATCTGGTTTATACAACGAGTCCCAGCAGCCGAGCAGCTTCACTTCCAGACTCATGTTTGTGTTGTGTCGCTTTGACTTCTCTTAAATCTGCGTCTGCATGTGAAACGTGCTTCATAAATAAAATATCTCGCCTAATAAAGACATGCAGGTTCGCTCCGACATCACAGAGCGTTCATGAGACTCTAACTTTAACTTCAAGATCAAGAGTTGACTTTAAATAACAGCAGAGTTGAGACGGTTACTGTGGAAATGTAATAGATTACTAGTTACTCTGTTTAAATGTTATAAGTAATGTAACTTTCTCCCCGTGGTTGTAGGAAACCCTCAAGAGCTGTCAGCGGTGCTCAGGTATCACCTCGGTGAAGGGATGCTGGTGAGCGGAGGCGTCAGTGGATCTCACACCAGACTGAAACCTCTGCAGGGAGACAAGCTGGAGCTCGGCGTGGTCGGTCCTCTTTCCTCTCCTCTCATCAATAACTGTATTTAAACATTGATCGGGTATTGATTATCTCCTCTGTGTTGCAGCGGAACCAAACCGTCTACGTTAACAGGATCCCAGTGGCCGACGCTGACCTGATGGCGACTAACGGAGTCGTTCACGCCATGAACAGCATCATCAAACCTCTGCGTGAGTTCTGGTTGCTATAGATACAGGTTGTTCTATGGTTGCTATAGATACAGGTTGTGCTATGGTTGCTATAGATACAGGTTGTTCTATGGTTGCTATAGTTACAGGTTGTTCTATGGTTGCTATAGATACAGGTTGTGCTATGGTTGCTATAGATACAGGTTGTGTTATGGTTGCTATAGATACAGGTTGTGCTAAGGTTGCTATAGATACAGGTTGTGCTATGGTTGCTATAGATACAGGTTGTACTATGGTTGCTATAGATACAGGTTGTGCTATGGTTGCTATAGATACAGGTTGTGCTATGGTTGCTATAGATACAGGTTGTACTATGGTTGCTATAGATACAGGTTGTTCTATGGTTGCTATAGTTACAGGTTGTACATGAACAGAATGAGTCTCTAACATGTTTTTAATAAAGGTTTTAGAACCAATGAGGTGTGAATGTAGAGGCTGTAAAGCATCACAACAACATTCCTCAATGAGGAAGTACATCCATGTTTTATGTTGTCATGGCAACAAAGAGGAAGGAAAAGCAGGACTTGTGTTGACAGTCTGGTTTGTGTGTCTGCAGCAGTGAGGGTTGACCGTGAACAGGCGGACGGACCTGCAGCTCCGCTCAGATCAGCTGCTGCCTCCAGGGTGAGAACACTTTAAATCATTATAATAAACAGACTCTCAGATTATTGGGGATAAAAATGATTTTACAGCAGTTTAAATATAAACTACTATAGGAATGTTTTGACTCTCTAATATCGGTCGAACTTTTATTATAAATGTTGTCACAGAACTTCACAACAAGCTAATAAATGAGCTGGAAAAACATAAAATAAAAACATATAAATCAACAAAAGGAAAAATAATGAAGGTGATCATCATGTTTAATGTTTTTACTTCTTTTCTCTCTCAGGTCGACTCCAGGAGCTTCAGAGACGGTGAGTTTATCTCAACGTCTGATTAAATGTAGAATTCATCTCTGAGCTTTGGTTTGATGTTTTCTGTCGTTTGTTTCCAGATGATCTTTTCCAGAAGGTGCTGAAGAGTCGCTCCAGCAGGACGATGAACCTCAGCCGTTAAACCGAGCGAGAGGACGAGACACACGTCCCAACTCAACACCTGAGCAACCAAAGAAGAAGAAGAAGAAGAAGAAGGAGAAGAAGAAGAAGAAGAAGAACAGATTTAGGTTCTTACACAAAAAGAGAAAAATCCCCCTTTAAGCCTCCGACGCTCCTGCTGTTAGTTTCTGGCTCTGCTTTAATCACGGAGACAGAAACCAGCTGCTTTAATATTCAGAATAAAAACTTCACATTTTATTTTTTTTGTCGTTTGTTTACGCAAGTTGTTGAAAGGAATTCTGGGAAATGTAGGCAACCACTAAGTGAAGCAGATTGGAGGCTGAAGTGAGAGCGTTCACTTTTTATTTCTAATGTTTCTTTAATCGATCTTCAAACTCTCGATCCCGCCGGTTTATATGATTCACTTTATTTCTGGCGTACAAAGAAAACTACGATACCCACGAGCCCCGGCTGCTGGTGCTGAACAAAATGTGTCTCCATGGTTACCGAATGATCTCAAAGTGAACTGATTTAATCTGTAAAATAAATGTGATCTTTCGCTTCTGCTCACCGTTAGCGGCGCACGTGATTGGCTGTCTCTGGCTGAAATGCACT
>JAJDFG010000521.1:20000-40000 GCA_021039105.1 Scomber colias
GCAGACCGTCAGGAAGCCAGCAGCTGATTTACAGTCGTAGGGTGAGTTGGAAACGTTCTCATGTAGCTTTAAACATGTTGAGACAGTTTTAAATCAGTCTGAGTCGCATGAATCAAACTTTAAATGTAAACATGTTTCCTTAAAGCAGAGCAGACCTTCACACAGCTGTCACGTCATAAAACATCAGCACTGTCTCTCTGTGATGTCTGACGGTCTTTGAAAGCAGCATTCTGCAGGATGGACGACGTTTAGCTTTACAGGTAAACTAGAGGAGAACAGGTTGGTGTTAGTTAGTAGATGTTAGCTAGTAGATGTTAGTAGGTGTTAGTAGATGTTAGTAGATGTTAGTTAGTAGATGTTAGCTAGTAGATGTTAGTAGGTGTTGGCCTCTAGGGGGCGCTGCTGCTGCTGCTGCTGGTCGCTGCTCAAAGTTTCTATTATTTGGGTGAGATGTTCGTTCCAGAATAAACCAGCTGACTCTGAGATGTTTATTGTTTTTCTCTTCTTTAGTTAATAGTAAAATAATAATGACCATATAAAGTATGAAGAGCGATAGTTTAACTACAACTTGTGTTTATTAGCTTCCAGTTGAACGTCACATGTTCCTTTTTAATTTGGCTTTCAATTGAATTTCATTTATTTATTAAGCTGCCTTTTTATTTTCTATTTGATCTTCTTCTTCTTCTTCTTCTTCTTCTATTCTAACTTTTTATGTCTGTTTTACTTCTTTACTTTTACTCTTTTATTTCTAACATCTCTGGTTATCGATGATAACGTTTCCTGAGTTCCTGTTTTTAATGAGTTCCTTTCAATATTTAAAGATTTATTTTGTTTGTTCTGATTATGTAAAACACGATGTATGAAAAGTGTTATATAAGTAAAGTTTGATTAATGTGGTTTAGTGAACTTTAAAAGGGTTGAAATATGAAAATAAATATAAATAACTTTCACACATTCTTTTGTTGTTTAAATCTTTTTATTTCACAGTTTGTTGTTTTTATTTTCAGTTCTGATGTAAAACACTGAAATGTGATGAATAAAGTCAGTGTTAGGGTTTCTGTTAGGAAACACAGATATGAGTTTAACAGCTGATCATCACATAAAACAATAAAAACACAACTAAAGAAACATAAAGGAATAAAAGCTCTGAGCTGAGTGAAGAGTCGCAGCGCCTCCTGCTGGTCAGATACTAACATCACAGAGTTCATCTGAGACTCAGTCAGGAGAAGGTTTGATCCGCAGAGAAATTAAAACGACTTTTTGTTCATAATTTTCTTTTTTAAATGTCTTTTTATTGATAAATTAAATGTAACATATATTCCATTTATACATTCAGGAAACATTTCAGAACTAATTCAAACAGAAAAGTAGAAAACACAAAGTACAAAAACATTAAAAACAAAAAAGACAAAATAAAAACTGAAGAACTAAAAAAAGAGAAAAAGAAAAAACATAAAGAGACGAGAACAAAACCAAGTTGAGGATCCACCAGCCTATATGCCCCCCCCCCCCCCCCCCCACACACACACACACCAGCCTTCACTACTATCCCCAACACTATGTATGCCCCCCCCCCCACCACACACACACACACACACACACACCAGCCTTCACTACTATCCCCAACACTATGTATGCCCCCCCCCCTCCCCCCTTTCACTACGATTTCTGCTTCTTGTCGTCACTTAATAAGTCATTTTAATGTTTTATATTTTGAGGAATACTTTTTGAAATGATGTTTCTGAACTATATGAAGTGATTTCTTAGAGCTCGTATCTGACTGTCGGACCTGACTGAGCTTCAGAGTCCAGGGAGTGAAACCGGAAGATCGCTGCAAACATTTATTTATTACTTTATAATGACAATAAATCTGATTCTGATTCATTCAATTCATTTTTTATAGAAGTTCAGACAAAACGGAAGCTCACGATGCGGTGCAACATGTTATTGTGTCCCGCAGGGGGCGCTGCAGGTGAGCGGATGAGTTTCCTGTTTCCCGTGTGTCACACTTCTTAGTGTCCGTGCAGCAACAGTAAACATCACATGTGAGCGAGGCTGAACTCTTGAGATGTTTTCCTGTTTGAAACATAAAGTCGGGGAGGTTTTGTTACCGGGAGATGATTTCAGCTTCCAGCCGGAGGACACCATCTCTCTGACGGACACCGTGAAACCGGAGAAGGTGGTGTGCGGACCGGGACTGCGGCGGAGCGGAGACCGGCTGCTGGTGTCTAAGAGCGGCGTGCTGAGACACAAACAACCCAACATGTTCTGGATCGACTCCCAGCAGAAGAGGGTGAGATAATATATATACACAATCACACAATCACACAATATAAGGTTTTTTGGAGGACTTAAAACTATTATGAATCAGTTGTTATATAGATAATCTCACTAAGTTTTATTAAAGTTGAGCTTCATTCATCTGGTTCGCTGCTGAGTCGATCAGCTGATCAGCAGTAATCATTTCTGTAAAACTGAATATTTAATAAATGAAGAGCTGAAACTCAACAAGCTGCAGAATGACTCGGAAGACCAAACACATTCATGAGTTCTGTCAGTTTCTGCTTTCAGTTAAAATCAGTCAAACTGTAAACGGCCTGATATATGAATGAGTTCAGCAGCGTTTAGACACCTGGAGCAGTGCATGCTGGGATACTGAGTGGTCCAGGTGTTGGGGCAGTGCATGCTGGGAGTGGTCCAGGTGTTGGGGCAGTGCATGCTGGGATACTGAGTGGTCCAGGTGTTGGGGCAGTGCATGCTGGGAGTGGTCCAGGTGTTGGAACAGTGCATGCTGGGATACTGAGTGGTCCAGGTGTTGGGGCAGTGCATGCTGGGAGTGGTCCAGGTGTTGGGGCAGTGCATGCTGGGAGTGGTCCAGGTGTTGGAGCAGTGCATGCTGGGAGTAGTTCAGGTGTTGGAGCAGTGCATGCTGGGAGTGGTCCAGGTGTTGGAGCAGTGCATGCTGGGAGTGGTCCAGGTGTTGGAGCAGTGCATGCTGGGATGCTGAGTAGTCCAGGTGTTGGAGCAGTGCATGCTGGGATACTGAGTGGTCCAGGTGTTGGAGCAGTGCATGCTGGGATGCTGGGAGTGGTCCAGGTGTTGGAGCAGTGCATGCTGGGAGTGGTCCAGGTGTTGGAGCAGTGCATGCTGGGATGCTGAGTGGTCCAGGTGTTGGAGCAGTGCATGCTGGGAGTGGTCCAGGTGTTGGAGCAGTGCATGCTGGGAGTGGTCCAGGTGTTGGGGCAGTGCATGCTGGGAGTGGTCCAGGTGTTGGGGCAGTGCATGCTGGGAGTGGTCCAGGTGTTGAAGCAGTGCATGCTGGGAGTGGTCCAGGTGTTGGAGCAGTGCATGCTGGGAGTGGTCCAGGTGTTGGAGCAGTGCATGCTGGGATGCTGAGTGGTCCAGGTGTTGGAGCAGTGCATGCTGGGATGCTGAGTGGTCCAGGTGTTGGAGCAGTGCATGCTGGGAGTGGTCCAGGTGTTGGAGCAGTGCATGCTGGGATGCTGAGTAGTCCAGGTGTTGGAGCAGTGCATGCTGGGATGCTGGGAGTGGTCCAGGTGTTGGAGCAGTGCATGCTGGGTGCTGAGTGGTCCAGGTGTTGGAGCAGTGCATGCTGGGAGTGGTCCAGGTGTTGGAGCAGTGCATGCTGGGTGCTGAGTGGTCCAGGTGTTGGAGCAGTGCATGCTGGGAGTGGTCCAGGTGTCGGAGCAGTGCATGCTGGGATACTGAGTAGTCCAGGTGTTGGAGCAGTGCATGCTGGGAGTGGTCCAGGTGTTGGAGCAGTGCATGCTGGGATGCTGAGTGGTCCAGGTGTTGGAGCAGTGCATGCTGGGAGTGGTCCAGGTGTTGGAGCAGTGCATGCTGGGAGTGGTCCAGGTGTTGGAGCAGTGCATGCTGGGAGTGGTCCAGGTGTTGGAGCAGTGCATGCTGGGAGTGGTCCAGGTGTTGGAGCAGTGCATGCTGGGATACTGACTGTGTCTCTGTCCTCAGTACGTCCCGGCTAAGGGAGAGACGGTGATCGGCATCGTGACGGTGAAGTCAGGAGACGTGTTTAAAGTCGACTGTGGAGGCAGCGAGCAGGCGTCTCTGTCCTACCTCGCCTTCGAGGGGGCGACCAAGAGGAACAGACCCAACGTCCAGGTGGGTTACCTGAGACCCCACCCCTGTCTGAGACCCCCGGCCCCTCTGTGTGACCCCCCCCTCTCTGTGTATTACCTGTGACCCCCCCTCTCTCTGTGTGACCCCCCCCTCTCTGTGTATTACCTGTGACCCCCCCTCTCTCTGTGTGACCCCCCCCCTCTCTGTGTATTACCTGTGACCCCTCCTCTCTCTGTGTGACCCCCCCCCTCTCTGTGTATTACCTGTGACCCCCCCTCTCTCTGTGTGACCCCCCCCCCTCTCTGTGTATTACCTGTGACCCCTCCTCTCTCTGTGTGTATTACCTGTGACCCCCCCTCTCTCTCTGTGTGACCCCCCCTCTCTCTGTGTATTACCTGTGACCCCCTCTCTCTGTGTGACCCCCCCCTCCTCTCTCTCTGTGTATTACCTGTGACCCCCACCCCTCCCTGTGTGACCCCCCCCTCTCTCTGTGTATTACCTGTGACCCCCCCCTCCTCTCTCTCTGTGTATTACCTGTGACCCCCACCCCTCCCTGTGTGACCCCCCCCTCTCTCTGTGTGTGACTTATGACCCCCCCCCTCTGTGTGTGACTTATGACCCCCCCCCTCTGTGTGCAGGTGGGGGATCTGGTGTTCTCTCAGTTCGTGATAGCCAATAAGGACATGGAGCCGGAGCTGGTGTGTGTGGACAGTTCGGGACGAGCCAATGGGATGGGAGTATTCGGAGGAGGCGGGCTTCTGTTCCGAGTGTCTCTGGGACTCGTCCGAAGGTACGAAGAGAGAAATGCATTCTGGGTATTTATCAGCTATCAGAGGAAGTTCAGGCTCTAAAATGAACTGAAGTAAAAAGTAAAATGAGTTTTTACTTCTTTTGATAAAACGGCAAAACCAAAAAAGTTCTCGGTGCAGAAAATACGAGAAAAACCTGCCGTAAAAAATAAAATTTAGGTTTCTGACCTTTTTCCATAACCTAAAAAATGTGATTTAGGGAGTTTTTCTTTTCATTACTCCAACCCCCGACCCCTCCGACCCCAAAAAAAGGGAGAATTTTCTTTTTTTTTTTTCTTTTTTTTTTTTAGGTTTTGGAAAAAGTCATATTGGTGACTTTTTTTCCATAATCTAAAGATTTTTTTTTTTTGTTTTTTTTAAAGAAATCAGATTTCTGACATTCCGAAATGAAAAGAACCTAAAAATGTTTTCTTTCTTCAGTAAATACAAATATTTCATTACCTTTCACCTTTAACTATTAACAGTGTTAGAGAATAACTGTAGTACTGTTAGAGGTACTAGTACTTTACTGTAGTACTGTTAGAGGTACTAATACTTTACTGTAGTACAGTTTGAGGTACTAGTACTTTACTGTAGTACTGTTAGAGGTACTAATACTTTACTGTAGTACTGTTAGAGGTACTAGTACTTTACTGTAGTACAGTTAGAGGTACTAGTACTTTACTGTAGTACTGTTAGAGGTACTAGTACTTTACTGTAGTACAGTTTGAGGTACTAGTACTTTACTGTAGTACTGTTAAAGGTACTAGTATTATAGTAATATAACAAGCTCTTACCCCCCCCACCCCAGACTGCTGGCCCCCCAGAGCCCCCTGCGGGCCGAGCTGCAGCAGCTGTTCCCTCATGAGTTGGTGATCGGGATGAACGGCCGTCTGTGGGTGAAAGCGTCCAGCGTGCAGCAGACGCTCATCATCGCTAATCTGCTGGAGAGCTGCGAGAACATGACGAGTGAGCAGAGACGCACGCTGTTCAGGAAGGCAGCACAGGGGGCGCTGTAGACACACACACAGAGACACACACACACACACACACACACACAGACAAACATATACCTGTTTTTACTACCTGGTGGGGACCCTGACTGGGGTCCAGTCTTTCTAAAGGGTCTAGAGACGTAATTTTAACTCCTAAATTCATCATAATTCTGTTTGAACAAAAAAAATGACTTTAAATCATTTTCAATCTGAAACCTGAATGTTGCCCCCCCCCCCTCGTTGGGACCCGTAATGCTAACGTCTATTAGCATACAGCTGACATCACTGTTGACCACAGTACAATTCATATTCAGTATTTGAACAAATGTTGGATTGAAACCCAGGGGGCTAATCGCTAAGCTAATATGCTAATACGAAGCTAACATGCTAATATACACACTTACACACTTTGTGAGGAAAAGGTCCCCACACTGCAGTACCGTGTGTGACCTCTGGGGTTCACACACACAGTCAGGAAAACCAAGCTTGTGGGGACCAGACCTATCAGGAGGCTGTTTGCTATTGATTCCAATGCTCGTTACCATGGAAACCAGGAGTCGGTCCCCACAGGGTTGGTAATATGTCAGGTTGCGGTCCCCACCAGGATAGAAAAACGTGCACACAGAGACACACACACACACACACAGAGACACACACACACACAGACACACTTGGACGTTTCCTGCAGATGCTCATCAGAGTTTAAAGGAACATTCTGCTTATTTTTACACATTTTATCTTTTTTATAGATTATTTTATAAAACAAAATAATCTATAAAAACAGTTTTTTAGTTTTAAAGGAATATTCTGCAGGTTTTTTGTACTTTTTTTTTTACATCATGTAGAAAAGCAGTTTGTTGTCAGTCAGTAACTTATTATTATTATTGATGCAAAAAACTGTAAAATAAAAAATGTTTATATTTGTACTAAAAGTGACAATAAGAATAAAACTCTGTTGCAGTTTATTTCAGTTTCTTTCATTTTCAGACGGACTAATAAATGTGATATTAGACTCAGGTTAAATCTAATAAATGTGATATTAGACTCAGGTTAAATCTAATAAATGTGATATTAGACTCAGGTTAAATCTAATAAATGTGATATTAGACTCAGGTTAAATCTAATAAATGTGATATTAGACTCAGATTAAATCTCACAGAACAAACGTCACATTGTTTTCTCCATAAACATTTATTTTCAAATAGTTTTAAGAAAAAATAGATTTTTTTTTACAACTTTTTTCTTTATATGACTTTTTATACAGTACTTTATGTGCATTTAGAAAAAAACTCACAAACTTCATTAATGAGACGACAAACACAAAGGATGCTGGGAAAAAAGACCCGAACACAAGCAGCTCTAAAAACTAACACGACCAGCGAACCACCGGCTGGAGAACCAACCAATCAATCAACCAATCAATCAGTCAACCAATCAATCAACCAACCAACCAATCAACCAATCAATCAATCAACCAATCAACCAATCAATCAACCAACCAACCAATCAACCAACCAACCAATCAATCAACCAATCAACCAATCAATCAGTCAACCAACCAATCAACCAATCAATCAATCAACCAATCAATCAACCAACCAACCAATCAACCAATCAATCAATCAACCAATCAACCAATCAATCAACCAACCAACCAATCAACCAACCAACCAATCAATCAACCAATCAACCAACCAATCAACCCATCAACCAACCAATCAACCAATCAACCAATCAATCAACCAACCAACCAATCAATCAACCAATCAACCAATCAATCAGTCAACCAACCAATCAACCAATCAACCAATCAACCAATCAACCAACCAACCAACCAATCAACCAATCAATCAACCAATCAATCAATGAGGCTGGAAAAAGTGCTGAACGAGCAGAAACGGGAACAGACTCAGTTTGTGAAATCAAAGTGCAAAAAATAAAAAGACGAGTCAGCTGGTTTACATTCAAAGTCACACACACACACACACACACACACACTCAGTAACAGTCACACACACACACACACTCAGTAACAGTCTCACCTCACACACACACACACACACACACACAGTCGGTGGCTGGCAGGAGAACATGCAGAGAACACTCAGAGAACACTCAGCAGAACTTTGGCAACACGTCAGGCTTGAAGGTTGAGTGGCGTCTGGAAAATACGGCAGACATCTTGTTGATGATGTCACAGTGCGGACTGAGGCGGCGGCGGCGGCCGTGGGGTCACATGACGTGCTCCTGGATGCCCGGAGTGAACTCCTTGGCATTGGGGTTCAGACTGCTGTTGATCTGCAAGAAAAAGAAGAAGAAGAAGAAGACTGAACAATGGCCTCTGGATGATGAATGGAAGTTTGTCGGTTGCTAGGTAACCACAGCAGCCAGCCGATTGGCCGGAGCGGCCGGCGGACTCACCACGACGTCGAAGTCGGCGTCTGCGTCGATTCCCAGCAAGCCGAGCTGCTCCTGCAGAGATGGGAGATCTCTGGACGGGATGAACCACTCCCATTGCTCCTCCTCATCCAGCATCTCCTGGAAACAACGTTCAATGAACTCCTCCTCCCACAGCTCCTCCTCCACCTGCAACACACACACACACACACATTACACACTATATACACACAGCTCCTCCTCCAACTGCAACACACACACACACATAATATACATTAGGGCTCTGGAACCAGTCTTCTCAAGAGGGGTTGGACTCTCTTCCACTCTGGAGTTGCCACTGGTGAGAGGCGCTGGGCAGGGGTGGCAATACTTATTACCCCCCCGGCTTGGTGCTGGTATGTTGGAGTTCAATCCGGTACACAAGAGGGTAGCCTGCCTCCGCCTTCGGGTGCCTATGATCCAAACAGCAGTTCAGAGTATCCACCCTTCTTGGACTCCTTGGAGGGGGGGCTGGAGAGTGCTCCCTCTGGGGATTCCCTCGTTCTGCTGGGGGACTTCAACGCTCACGTTGGCAGCGACAGTGAGACCTGGAGGGGTGTGATTGGGAGGAACGGCCCCCCCGATCTGAACCTGAGTGGTGTTCTGTTATTGGACTTCTGTGCTCGTCACAGGTTGTCCATAACGAACACCATGTTCAAGCATAAGGGGGTCCATATGTGCACTTGGCACCAGGACACCCTAGGCCGCAGTTCAATGATTGACTTTGTAGTCGTGTCGTCAGACTTGCGGCCGCATGTCTTGGACACTCGGGTGAAGAGAGGGGCGGAGCTGTCAACTGATCACCACCTGGTGGTGAGTTGGCTACGATGGTGGGGGAGGACGCCGGGCAGACCTGGCAGACCCAAACGTATTGTGAGGGTCTGCTGGGAACGTCTGGCAGAGTCTCCTGTCAGAGATTTTCAACTCCCACCTCCGGGAGAGCTTCGACCACGTACCGGGGGAGGCGGGGGACATTGAGTCCGAGTGGGCCATGTTCCGTGTCTCCATTGTTAAGGCGGCCGACCGGAGCTGTGGCCGCAAGGTGGTCGGTGCCTGTCGTGGCGGCAATCCCCGAACCCGCTGGTGGACACCGGCGGTGAGGGATGCCGTTAAGCTGAAGAAGGAGTCCTATAGGACCTTTTTGGCCTGTGGGACTCTGGAGGCAGCAGGCAGGTACCGGTAGACCAAGCGGAGTGCAGCTGCGGCGGTCGCTGAGGCAAAAACCCGGACATGGGAGGAGTTCGGTGAGGCCATGGAGAACAACTTCCGGACAGCTTTGAAGAGATTCCAGACCACCATCTGGCATCTCAGGAGGGGGAAGCAGTGTGCCGTAAACACTGTGTATGGTGGGGACGGTGCACTGCTGACCTCGACTCGGGACGTTGTGGATTGGTGGAAGGAATACTTCGAAGACCTCCTCAATCCCACCGACACGCCTTCCGGTAAGGAAGCAGGGCCGGGGGACTCGGGTGTGGGCTCTCCTATCTCTGGGGCTGAGGTCACCGAGGTGGTCAAAAAGTTCCTCGGTGGCAGGGCCCCCGGGGTGGATGAGAGGGTGTGTTCCAACTATAGGGGGATCACACTCCTCAGCCTCCCTGGTAAGGTCTATTCGGGGGTGCTGGAGAGGAGGGTCCGTCGGATAGTCGAACCTCGGATTCAGGAGGAGCAGTTTGTTTTCGTCCAGGCCGTGGATCTGTGGACCAGCTCTACACCCTCTGCAGGATCCTTGAGGGTGCATGGGAGTTTGCCCAACCAGTCCACATGTGTTTTGTGGACTTGGAGAAGGCATTCGATGTGTCCCTCAGGGAGTCCTGTGGGGGGTTCTCCGGGAGTACGGGGTACCGGACCCCCTGATACGGGCCGTCCGTTCCCTGTATGACTGGTACCAGAGCTTGGTCCGCATTGCCGGTAATAAGTCGGACTTGTTTCCAGTGAGGGTTGGACTCCGCCAGGGCTGCCCTTTGTCACCGATCCTGTTCATAGTCTTTATGGACAGGATTTCTAGGTGCAGCCAGGGTGTGGAGGGGGTCTGGTTTGGTGACCTCAGGATTGGGTCACTGCTTTTTGCAGATGATGTGGTCCTGTTGGCCTCATCAGACCGTGACCGCCAACTCTCACTGGATCGGTTCGCAGCCGAGTGTGAAGCGGCCGGGATGAGAATCAGCACCTCCAAATCTGAGTCCATGGTCCTCAACCGGAAAAGGGTGGAGTGCACTCTCCGGGTCGGGGATGAGATCCTGCCCCAAGTGGAGGAGTTCAAGTACCTCGGGGTCTTGTTCATGAGTGAGGGAAGGATGGAGCGTGAGATCGACAGTTTAGTATAAAGTTATATTCTCTAGTTTACGTGAAGTTTGCTTTAATTGTGTAGTTATTGAGTTCTACCGGAGCTGTTCTGTTGGTTCAGGGTTGGATCTGTGTGTGCTGTGGATCTATTCCCGGCTCCTCCAGTCTAAATGTCCGTGTGTCCTCGGGCAAAATACTTAACCCCAAACTGCTCCCGTTGCCATGCCAACGGTGTGTGAATATGTATGAATGGTTAGTTTCCTCCTGATGAGCCGGTTGGTTCTGTGTGGAAGCTGCTATCAGTGTGTGAATGAAACACGGAGAGTAGAAGATCATAACAGCTAGTAAACATTATATAAGTACAGTCTGTTTACACACACACACACACACATATACACACACACACACACACACACACACACACACACACACACACACACGCATACACACACACAGTTATTACTGTCTCAGAGTCCTGTTTCATTCTCAGCTGTCTGTGTGTGTGTGTGTGTATGTGTGTGTGTATATGTGTGTGTGTGTGTGTGTGTGTGTGTGTGAAGGTCACATGACTGTGATGCTTCACATGTCTGCAGAGTCAAAGAGTTAAAGGTTCATTCTGCTGTTTTTACATGAGAGCAGAGCTCAGACTGAAGATAGCTGGACTCTGTCAACAGTATTATATATGTTATATATATGTTTTCCTCCTGTCCTCCTCCACCTGTCTGTCCTCCTCTTCCTGTCTGTCCTCCTCCACCTGTCTGTCCACCTGTCCTCCTCCACCTGTCTGTCCTCCTCCACCTGTCTGTCCTCCTCCACCTGTCTGTCCTCCTCTACCTGTCTCCTCCTCCACCTGTCTGTCCTCCACTTGCCTGTCCTCCTCCACCTGTCCCTCACCTCCACTCCTCCACCTGTCTGTCCTCCTCCTCCTGTCTGTCCTCCTCTACCTGTCTCCTCCTCCACCTGTCTGTCCTCCTCCATCTGTCTGTCCTCCTCTACCTGTCTCCTCCTCCACCTGTCTGTCCTCCTCCATCTGTCTGTCCTCCTCTACCTGTCTCCTCCTCCACCTGTCTGTCCTCCTCCATCTGTCTGTCCTCCTCTACCTGTCTCCTCCTCCACCTGTCCTCCTCTACCTGTCTGTCCTCCTCTACCTGTCTGTCCTCCTCCATCTGTCTCCTCCTCCACCTGCCTGTCCTCCTCCTCCTGTCCTCCACCTCCACCTGTCTGTCCTCCACCTGCCTGTCCTCCTCCACTCCTCCACCTGTCTGTCCTCCTCCTCCAACTGTCTGTCCTCCACCTGTCTGTCCTCCTCCTCCGCCTGTCCCTCACCTGTCTGTTGAACTCCTCCTCGTTCTCCATCCACATGTACTCAGCGAACGGATTGTCTTCGTGCTCCAGACTCTGCAGGATCACCTGGTTGCTGATCGTCATGTTGTTCAGGTTCGGGTCTTTCATTTCCCTCCGAAGACACACAGACAGACGCTTCCTGGTCACCACCTGAGACACAGACAGACAGACAGACAGACAGTCACCACCTGAGACAGAGAGACAGACGGTCACCACCTGAGACACAGAGACAGACGGTCACCACCTGAGACAGAGAGAGAGACAGTCACCACATGAGACACAGATAGACATGCACCGGGACAGAGACAGACAGACAGACATGCACCGGGACAAAGACAGACAGATAGACATGCACCGGGACAAAGACAGACAGATAGACATGCACCGGGACAAAGACAGACAGTAAGTTGGGCCGCTGCTGGTGCGTTCACGGCCAACAAATATCAGTAAATATCAGAAACACACAAACATGAGGTTTTAAAAGCAAACAGTCAGCATCTAGCGGTGGAAGGTTTGCGGAGTGAGATACCTGACAAGCGACGAGCTGGACGGCAGCAGGAGACACGGTCAGCTTTACTAACCCTGACCCAGCTCGGTGTTCCCTAACCCAGCTCGGTGTTTACTAGCCCTGACCCAGCTCGGTGTTCCCTAACCCAGCTCGGTGTTTACTAACCCTGACCCAGCTCGGTGTTTACTAACCCTGACCCAGCTCGCTGCTTCCTGTAATGGCTGCCTGTTTGTTTACATCACACGTCACTGCGTGCTCGCGTCTGACTGGATGAGCCGCAGCGATGCGTTCAAGTGCAATAACACCCGTGATAAGTGATGCGGCCGGAGCGTCGGAAAGTAGCAACTTCTACCGGGGTGGTCATGTTATAAATATTATGAGTGATGTAGTATGCAGTATTACAGTAACAGTACTGCAGTATTATAGTGATGTAGTATGCAGTATTACAGTAAAAGTACTGCAGTATTATAGTGATGTAGTATGCAGTATTACAGTAAAAGTACTGCAGTATTATAGTGATGTAGTATGCAGTATTACAGTAAAAGTACTGCAGTATTATAGTGATGTAGTATGCAGTATTACAGTAAAAGTACTGCAGTATTATAGTGATGTAGTATGCAGTATTACAGTAAGTACAGCACTACTTTATATACAGTTAGCTAGTTTACACTACTTTATATACTGTTAGCTAGTTTACACTACTTTATATACAGTTAGCTAGTTTATACTACTTTATATACAGTTAGCTAGTTTATACTACTTTATATACAGTTAGCTAGTTTACACTACTTTATATACAGTTAGCTAGTTTATACTACTTTATATACAGTTAGCTAGTTTATACTACTTTATATACGGTTAGCTAGTTTATACTACTTTATATACAGTTAGCTAGTTTACACTACTTTATATACAGTTAGCTAGTTTATACTACTTTATATACAGTTAGCTAGTTTACACTACTTTATATACAGTTAGCTAGTTTATACTACTTTATATACAGTTAGCTAGTTTATACTACTTTATATACAGTTAGCTAGTTTATACTACTTTATATACAGTTAGCTAGTTTACGCTACTTTATATACAGTTAGCTAGTTTACACTACTTTATATACAGTTAGCTAGTTTACACTACTTTATATACTGTTAGCTAGTTTACACTACTTAATATACAGTTAGCTAGTTTATACTACTTTATATACAGTTAGCTAGTTTATACTACTTTATATACAGTTAGCTAGTTTATACTACTTTATTTACGGTTAGCTAGTTTATACTACTTTATATACAGTTAGCTAGTTTATACTACTTTATATACAGTTAGCTAGTTTATACTACTTTATATACAGTTAGCTAGTTTACACTACTTTATATACAGTTAGCTAGTTTATACTACTTTATATACAGTTAGCTAGTTTACACTACTTTATATACAGTTAGCTAGTTTATATTACTTTATATACAGTTAGCTAGTTTATACTACTTTATATACAGTTAGCTCTGTCCAGATTTAATAATATGAATATTATAATAACATTTATGTAGATTCCAGCTCACTAAAACACAAGGAGCTTCTGCACATTTCACATTAAATTAAAGAAACATCAAACACAGGACGACACCTGAATGCAGCACAGCAGGAGGACACAGTGAGGTCAGGAAGAAGAAACATCAGAGACACACTGGGCTGTAGGCCGGGGGGGGGGACATGTTCAAAATGCCATCTGTGCATATGAGTGTGTGTGTGCATTCCTGACATACATACACACACACACACTCACTCACTGTGCGTGCCAACATGAGTTGTGCACATACACCACACAAACTAAAAAGGGAAAAGGTGAAAGAGCGATGTAAATAAAGGAGTGACAGATGTTTAAGTAACGTTAAACAGACAATATGTAAAAACAAACAGAGAGTAGAGAAAAGGTTCAGAAAGGATCAGAAAGGAAAGTAAAGGAAGAATCTGTGAATACAATCAGAGAGGAGAGGAAGATGAGAGCGAGAGGGTATTATAGGAGGGGAAAAGTGATCACACACTTAGTTGAAATAGTTGTTCTGATGCAATATAACTTTAATATTATATTGTTATAGAACAAAGATGTGTTTTGGTATTAAAGTGTATTAGCAACAAGAGCAGTTTGGGTTCATGAATGATGTTTAACCCTTCGTAGGTCTGCTCAGCCTGTTAGAGTTCACTTTGTGTCATAATATCTGCTCCAAAACTTTTAGGTCAATGTTTAGCACATGTATGAGGAATGTAATGCACAGACAGACCATCAGGTTGTGCTATGGTTGCTATAGATACAGGTTGTGCTATGGTTGCTACAGATACAGGTTGTGCTATGGTTGCTACAGATACAGGTTGTGCTATGGTTGCTATAGATACAGGTTGTGTTATCTTCAGAGTGAAGATCAGCAGCAGACTTTATTTGATCTCACTGGTAACATTGTTTTATAATTTACATATTTAATTTCTGACTGGTTATTGATGATTATTTCTATGAACGCAGCAGCAGGCGACCAACCTGGTTTCTGTACATAGTTTCATGTAAACTGTTTTACCTCTAATTAAGTTGTATCAGAGTTCTCTCTGAGAGAACATGTGAGCCTCATCTGGCTCTGTTTATCCTGTCCTTAAGAGGATAATGTGTGTCCACTGATGTTACTCCATCACTATTGCTGTGAAATGTAAAGTTATTAGAGGCGAGTGGGCGCTACAAAGGACCAACGAAATCTGATCCATGATCCATGACTGTTCTTTCTTTGGACTCGTATGGTTGGCTGGTGATGCGCTTTGTCTGGACTCAAAACAAACAAAACTGGAAGGACATTTGTTTTTATTTCTACTAATGTTGCTATGCTGGTGTATTTACCTGTCCAAAAAACTCAAAGTAGAAAAGTGCACTAAGACATAGAGACAGCAGCAGGAACAAAGCTGTTCTTATGACGTTTGGGACTTTTAGGCTTTTATATTATTTGTTCTAAGTTATTTATGTATTTGTGTTAATGTATGAGCTATTGGATTCATGGATTGGATGAATAAAGTATATCTATCTGTATCTATCTATGTATTGGTCTCCAGTTTTGTCTTTAAAAATGTTTTATTCCTTTTCAAAATTACTATCATTATTATTGTTATTTTTTTTTATTTGGTCACTTGTTCTGTTTTATTATCAGCTTGTCAATCAAACAACTGTAAAGCAACTACACTAGTCTGTATGAAAGGTGCTACTGTATATAGATAAAATGTTATTGATTGATTGATGTCTATTAGATCAGTGTTACAGAGGAGTTCAGGTGATGTGGGATAAAAGACTATTTTCAGAGTTTCATAAATAGAAGAATTAATACAGTTTAATATAATTTAATATAATGTAATATAGTGTAATGGCCAACCGGAAGTACCAGGTGGCGGTATTGCGCCTAAAAGCTGTTTGCAGACCGTCATAACACAACTAAAGAAGAATAAAGCCTCTGATTGGCTGACACCAACCAACGCAAACCCCCTCAGCCAATCAGAGGGAAGTCTGGCAGAGGAAGGCGGGTCAACACTGGGTAGCTTTCGTTTGCGTTAGCTGCTGCGGCTAGCTGTTAGCATCCGCTCTAAAACAAACTCAGGTAAGAGATTTAGTTTAATTTACTTATAATAACAGTTCAGTAGTTTAATTTCACACATAATCCAGCAGTGAGCCGTTTTCCTGTTAGCAGCTGTTTACTAGCATTAGTGTCTAAAAGCCGGTGTTAGCATGTTAGCTCTGACGCTAACATGCTAACGTTAGCCTTTAGAACAGAAAGTTTAAAGAAGGAAAATAAATAAAAATAAAAACATTAAACATCTGATTTTAAATGTGAGTGAATGTTAGACTTCTCAGCTGAGCCTCAAACGTGTTTAAATGTGTTTTACAGATAATTAAAAGTTTAAATTTGACGTGTTAAAAACAAAACAAACTGATTTAAATGAACGTTTTTATTAATCTGACAGTTTGTTTGTAACGAGTCTGATTATTAACCGTTAAACAGGCAGGAGGAGAAAATTAGATGTGAACAATAAAATCCTGGTTATCTCATTTACACATAAAGTAAAACATTTCCATTAATATATATTTGAACTATAAACAGGATTCCCACCGACATGAAGGTCCTGATAAACTTTTCCAGGTTTGGAGAAGTTTTGAATTAGAGATCTGATATCAAAGATAACAGATATATAACAGACGTCAAAAACCAGATTCATTTAATATTAATATATTAACCATCTATTTCTATTCTTATAGCTTTTTAATATCTTGTAACATGTGATCTGACTTATTATAAAAAGCTAATTTACTGAGATCAAAATGTCAAAACACCTAAAAGGCTCCAGAATACAGGGTTAGGGTTCGGCTTTGTTAATCTACTTTAATTAAATCATGGAAATGGGCTAAAATATTATGGAAAAGTTCTGAAAATTCAATGGTAAACCTGTGGGAACCTGATATTTTTAATATATTTTGGATTTTATGGCTTGATTCTCTTAATGGTAAAAACAACAGAACGGTTTATTTGATAAAGAGAAGTGATGCATTCTTGCTTTCTGGTCATTAATAACACATACTAGTGTCTAAACTGATTTTTTATCATTTCTATTAAAGTCTAAACAGCTTAAATGGCTCATATATATTAACCTTCCTGCTCACAGGTCTGTAAACACACTGAGTCTGAGCATATATAATAATATTACTAGTTATATTATATTATATTATATTATATTATATATTTACTGTGTGAGTTTAGAAAGCTTAGTCTGTTTAGTCTCATTTCTGCTTCTCTGTTTATTTTAATGTCTAACAGCTGATTAATAAACAGCTGCATGAAGTGTGAACCAGATTAAATCCTGTAAATCTTCCAATTTTCCTTTTTTTGTTTTTAACCAGTTGTTTTTATAATATTCTGTCTTTTCTCTCTCTGTTTATTTAACTAACACACGGACTCGTCTGCTCGTCTTCATCACGGCAGATTTAAAGTTTACATCTTTAATAATATGAACTCTAACTCCAGAAATGAAAAGCTTGAGATTTACTTTCTAGATATTTTTATAAAGCTTTTTCTTTAAAGGTCTCTCGACCCCTTGTCAAGCTTTTGGCGACCCCTACTGGGGCCGGGACCCTCAGGTTTCTCCTCTTCTCAGCGACGATGTTCTTCCTCCTTGTCTGAGCTGATTTGTGACTTCCTGTTTAATCTCCTCCTTTAGTGGACTGTTAATGAATCACAGTCGTTTTCTTCCTGTAGCTCAGAGCGCCTCCTGCAGGACGGAAGAGGACGTTCGCTCTTTAACGTTCGCCACTTTCCCGTCCGTCCGTAAAGACTCTTTTTCTGCTTCGTTCTCGTCTTGATTCGCTCGTCATGTCTCAGAGGGACGCTCAGAAAGGCTTCTCCGTGGGGCGCGGGCTCCTCGCCGCCGCAGAGACCTTGAACTACAGCTCCGGCCGGCAGCTGGGGGGCGGGGCCTCAGGCGGGGGGGCGGGTGGCGCCGAGGGCCAGGACGGCGGCTCCCAGATGCCCCGGCGCGGCGGCGGCGGCCATCTTGGCAGCACCATGAAGCTGTTTGCCAGCTTGGGTCTTTCCCCCTCAGACCTGGACGCTCTGGCTCAGATCCCTGAGGAGGACATCAGCGTGGAGACGCTGCCGCACATCCTCATGCAGCTCAAGAGCCGCAAAGGAGACGCAGGAGAGCGGCGGGCGGCGTCCTCCATGTCTGACAGACACCGGGGGGGCCGGGACAGCTGGGACGACGCCCACGTGGGCCGGATGGGCGCCGCCTCGCTCGCTCAGAGTTCAGACTTTGGGTTCGGGTCCCTGCAGGACGCCCCCCCCGGCCGCGGCTACGGCCTGAACTATGGCGGCAGAGAGCGGCCGTTCTCGGAGCTTTCCCGCGACCCCTACGGCGGGCTGGGCATGGGGACCCAGGACCCCGTCTTTATGCAGCGGAGGATCGGATCCCCCTCGCACGGAAAAGTCCAAGACTTCTTGGGAGTGCTGCCCCCCCTGTTCCCCCACGTGTGCTCTCTTTGTGACTTTGACGTGCACTCGTCCATGGTGAGTACCGACCGCCTCCAGTCTGGACCCACTGATTGGAGCTCCAGTTTACATCCCATAATGTCCTTGTTTTCTACCTTCAGCTTCGTACTGAAGCTCTCCAGGATCAGTTAGACTCAGTCGCTTTGAGCCCGAAATCAGCTGATGAATATAATGTTACCATAGCAACGGCAGCTTCTTCCTCTCAGCGTCTTGAAGGTTTTCGCTGTAGTCACAGAAAGACGAAAACACACAGCTGGCTTTAAAAAGTCTGTCTCACATGTCCTCGACCAATTGGGAGCCTCTTTAGACGATGACATCACTTCCTGTCTCAGTATAACTGTTAACGTCAGTCTGTCATGTGACCAGAGTGAAGATCAGCAGCACACACACAGAGAGAGAATGACCAATAATCCATTAGTTAATTCATCTTTAAAATGTTTTGAGAACGATGAGAACATTTTAGTAATTGTTAATAAATGTTAGGAGATGATAGTAATTGATAGGAGATGTTAGAGTTTGTTTCCCACAGCTCAAACATATTCAGTTTATTGTCTCACATCAAATCTTCACATTTAAGAAGCTTGTAGTGTTTTCAGATTCGCCTCCACAGTCAGAAATACTAGAAGCCAATCAGAAGATGACCCTGATCACATGATCACATGATCACATGATCACATGATCACATGATAACGGAGAGTCAGCTGTGATGTTGGGGTGAACTGTTCCTTTAAGAGAGGAGCGAGCAGCCTGTTGAAACGTGTGTGTGTCTGTAGGAGTGGAACCAGCACGTTAACGGACTGAGACATGCAGAGAACCGACGCATGCTGCTGGACATGTGAGACACACACACACACACACACACACAAAGACACACACACACACACACACACACACACAGACACAGATACACACACACACACACACACTGAGACACACACACACAAAGACACACACACACACAAAAACACACACACACAAAGACACACACAGACACAAATGCACAAAGAGGCACACACAGACACACTCTGCTGCTGCTCACGCACACACACACAGACACACTCTGCTTCTGCTCACGCACACACACACAGACACACTCCGCTGCTGCTCACACACACACACACACTCTGCTGCTGCTCTCTCACACACACACACACAAACACACACACACTCTGCTGCTGCTCTCACACACAGACACACTCAGGTGTAACATCAGTCAAATGTTGTGTTTTGTGTTCAGGTATCCAGACTGGGACCCTGGTATGTCCTCAGGCAGAGGGTAAGACACACACACACACACACACACACACACACACACTCTCACACTCACACTCACACACACTCTCTCTCTCTCACTCACTCACACACTCACACTCACTCACACACAGTGTAACCTGACAGCCGGCTGGTTTCTCTCCTCCAGCCGGGGCCTCGAGACCCCCAACCTGTCGGCAGGCCTGCTGGGACCGGCCCCCATGTCCTCGGGACA
>JAJDFG010000521.1:45000-127500 GCA_021039105.1 Scomber colias
GTGTGTCAGTTTCACTTTGAGGAAAATAAATGTATTGAATTGAATCAAACATTCAGGCAGAGAAGAAACATCATCGTTTAACTTTTTTTTAATCTGCTGAACGATAAAAATCTTTTTAACGTGTTTCTGTTTGTTTGAGTCTCTGGTTTATTTTCCTCTGACTGAATCTTTGCTGAGTTTCTGGTTTATGGAAACAATCTGAGCTCAATGTTCACTTCTTCACTCTGGAGCTTTCATCAGATTTCATCTTTTATAAATGTTTGAAAAACCTTTTTAAAGTGTTTTTTTGTTTTTCTTTTTTAATGTGAAATGAACTTTGAGCTTTTTAAAGAGAAGTAATCCAGATGTTCATCATGTGTGTTTGGTGTGTTCAGGATGATCAGGATGATCAGGACTTCCTGGAGAACATGGAGGACTTTGTGACGCTGGACGAAGTGGCGGAGGACGAGGACGAAGCTCACGAAGAGTCGGACGCCATCGGTACCTGAACCCGATAAATAACAGCTCTTTGTTTTTAAAGACTGTTTATTTATTATTTGTTGCTTATAAAGTGATTTTTCAGATCAGATTAAATGTAACTCAGAGCTAACACGAGTTCTTTGTGTTTTTCTTCTCTGCAGACAACACGAGGAAAGGGGTGTGTATCTGCCGTTTCTATGGTGACCGTGTCTGTTGTTTCTATGGTGACCGTGTCTGTTGTTTCTATCGAGACCGTATCTGCCGTTTCTATGGAGACCATGTCTGCCGTTTGTATGGAGACGGTGTCTGTCGTTTCTATGGAGACGGTGTCTGTTGTTTCTATGGAGACAGTGATTGTTGTTTCTATGGAGACAGTGACTGTTGTTTCTATGGAGACAGTGATTGTTGTTTCCATGGAGACAGTGTCTGTTGTTTCTATGGAGACCGTGTCTGTTGTTTCCATGGAGACAGTATCTGTTGTTTCCATGGAGACCGTGTCTGTAGTATCAGCGCTGAGCTCTGAGCGTGTCCTTGTTGGTTTCAGGGAATGAGGGTCGTCAACATCGTCGGCTTCAGACGAGGATTCAACTTCTCCAACGAGCTGCTGGGACTCGCCAAACCTTTTGGGAAACTGGTGAAACACTTGGTGCTGGACTTAAGACCTGAGGTACAGCAGACCCCAGACCCTAACCCTGACCCTGACCCTAAGACCTGAGGTACACCAGACCCCAGACCCTGACCCTGACCCTGACCCTAAGACCTGAGGTACACCAGACCCCAGACCCTGACCCTGACCCTGACCCTAAGACCTGAGGTACAGCAGACCCCAGACCTTGACCCTGACCCTAAGACCTGAGGTACAGCAGACCCCTGACCCTAAGACCTGAGGTACAGCAGACCCTGACCCTAAGACCTGAGGTACAGCAGACCCTGACCCTAAGACCCTTACCCTGACTGGACCAGTAAAACCATTGCTTAGATAAACATGAAATACATAATAAACCAAACATCCAATAATGAACATCTATTTATTAATTCTTCAACGTCAACGAGAGAAGCATTAGACGAGCACTTTATTTAAAAATTGGAATCACTTTCATCATGTCATTTTCATAGTTTGTAAAGTTATCCAGTGGGCCAGATTGGGACCGTTGGCGGGCCGTTTCTGGCCCCCGGGCCTTATGTTTGACCCCCGGCCTCCAGCAGCCGTCATCTCTTCTATCTGAACCACAGCGTTTAATCACATGGAGTTAAAAGAAAGAGTTTCCAGGAAGCTTTGAGGTCTTTTATTATGACATCATTTCCTGTCCATGTCGTCCCGATCAGGCGTACCTTCAGTTTGAGACCGAAGAAGAAGCTCGAGCGATGGCCAAGTTTTACAACGGGAACGTGACGGCGACGGTGTGTGGCCGACCGGTGAGAGTCAGTCACTCCATGAGCTACCCGACCATCCAGGTGAGCTCCAGTACCTAACCCACTTCAGTCTTTACCCAGACCCTAACCCCCTTCAGTCTTTACCCAGTACCCTAACCCCAACCCTTTACCCAGTACCTAACCCTTTACCCAGTACCTAACCCCAACCCTTTACCCAGTACCCTCACCCTAACCCTTTACCCAGTACCCTCACCCTAACCCTTTACCCAGTACCTAACCCTTTACCCAGTACCTAACCCTTTACCCAGTACCCTAACCCTTTACCCAGTACCTAACCCCAACCCTTTACCCAGTACCTAACCCTTTACCCAGTACCTAACCCCAACCCTTTACCCAGTACCCTCACCCTAACCCTTTACCCAGTACCCTCACCCTAACCCTTTACCCAGTACCTAACCCTTTACCCAGTACCTAACCCTTTACCCAGTACCCTAACCCTTTACCCAGTACCTGACCCTTTACCCAGTACCTAACCCCAACCCTTTACCCAGTACCCTCACCCTAACCCTTTACCCAGTACCCTCACCCTAACCCTTTACCCAGTACCTAACCCTTTACCCAGTACCTAACCCTTTACCCAGTACCCTAACCCTTTACCCAGTACCTGACCCTTTACCCAGTACCCTCACCCTAACCCTTTACCCAGTACCCTAACCCCAACCCTTTACCCAGTACCCTCACCCTAACCCTTTACCCATTACCCTCACCCTAACCCTTTACCCAGTACCCTAACCCCAACCCTTTACCCAGTACCCTAACCCCAACCCTTTACCCAGTACCTGACCCTAACCCTTTACCCATTACCCTCACCCTAACCCTTTACCCATTACCCTCACCCTAACCCTTTACCCAGTACCCTAACCCCAACCCTTTACCCAGTACCCTAACCCCAACCCTTTACCCAATACCCTAACCCCAACCCTTTACCCAGTACCTGACCCTAACCCTTTACCCAGTACCTCACCCTAACCCTTTACCCAGTACCTGACCCTTTACCCAGTACCTGACCCTTTACCCAGTACCCTAACCCCAACCCTTTACCCAGCTGTCAGTCTGGACTTTGCTTGACTCGTGTGTTTTGGGTTTTTGGGTTCTGGGTTCAGTGCGGCTCCAGTAAGGTCGTGTACGTCGGTCAGATCCCTAACAGCAAATACTCAGACGAGGCCATCCTGAAGCTAGCGCAGCGGTTCGGCAAAGTGAAGAAGTATTTCCTCAACAGGATCAAGAGAGAGGTACAGAACCAGAACCAGAACCAGAACTAGAACTAGAACTAGAACTAGGACTGATGCTTTAAAGGATAATTACCGTTTTTTACAACCTGGACCCTTCTAGCATGAAACATGATCATTTACTCACCCAGACGACTTTGGTCAATTCCTTCCTCTTTTCCTTTCGCCCTTCCTTTCTCCCTACTTTCCTTCCTTCTTCCTTCCTTTCATCCTTCTTCCTACTTTCCATCCTTCCCTCCTTCCTTCCTTCTTCCTCCCTTCCTTCCTTATTTCTTTCCTCCCTCCTTCCTTCCTTCCTCCCTTCCCTCCTTATTTCTTTCCTCCCTCCTTCCTTCTTTCATACGTGTGTGTGTGTGTGTGTGTATATATATATATATATATATATATACGTGGCGCTCCACTGGGGAACGACTCCACATGACACCAAAGTTGTCTGGGTGAGTAAATGATCGTATTTCATGCTAGAAAGGTCCAGGTTGTAAAACACAGTAATTATCCTTTAACACCTGTCTGCCGGCTCTTCTCTGTATGAAAGTGAAAGTGTGTTTGTGTCTTTAGTGTTTCATCGAGATGGAGAAAGCCGAGGAGGCGGAGAAGATGGCTGAAGATTACCGAGCCAATCCTCCGAAGTTCAACGGGAAGCGTCTGACCATCTACGTCAGCAGGAAGTACCGACAGCTCAAATACGGGTACGTTTCTTCTTCTGTGGTCTTACACGCCATCAAACTTTATGTTCCTCAACGTTTCTCAGTCCTTCCTTCCTACCTTCCTCCTTCTCTTTCTTTCCTCCACTCTACCTTCCCCCCTTCCTTCTTTCCTTCCTTCCTTCCTTCCTTCATTCCATCTATCCTTCCTCCCTCCTTCTCTCTTTCTTTTCTTTCTCTCTTTCCTCCTTTCCTTGTTTCCTTCCTCCATCCCCCTTTCTTCCTTCCTCATGTCCTTCCTCCCTCGCTCCCCCCTTCCTTCCTTCTTTCCTACCTTCCTTCTTTCCTCCCTTCCTTCCTCCCTCCTTTCCTCCCATCCTTCCTTCCTTCGTCCTCCCTTCATTCCTCCTTTCCTTCCTTCTTACCTCCCATCCTTCCTCCCTTCATTCCTTCCTTCTTTCCTTCCTTCTTACCTCCCATCCTTCCTCCCTTTCTTCCTTCCTTCTTTCCTCCCATCCTCCCTTCATTCCTCCTTTCCTTCCTTCCTTCCTTCCTTGACGAGGACAACAGGAGGGTCAAACATAAATGTGATTTTTCTGTATCCATGGTGATCACCTGTATCACTTCATGTTATTTATACCCCCCCCCCCCCCCCACACCCCCCCCACCCCCGCTTCCTTCCTTCTTCAGACATCGATGTCCGAGCGCAGCCAAGAGAGAAAAAAGCAGCACGCCGCCTAAATCCTCCAAACACCCTGAAGAACCTCCAGCCAAGAAATCCAAAGAGGAGAATAAACCAGCAGATGAGAAGGAGGGAGAGGAAGAGGAGAAGGAGGAGGAGGAGGAGGAGGAGAAACTGACGGAGAAGGTGGAGGAGGAGGAGGAGAAGAAGGTGGAGGAGCAGCAGGAGGAGGAGAAGAAAGAGGAGGAGACGCAGAGTTGTGAAGAGAAGAGAGAAGAAAACTCAGCAGAGAAGATTCCTGTAGAGAAGAGCTGCTGTGTGAGTGAAACTAAGCAACTGCTTTCTCCTTTTTTACTGTGATCTGTTCAGTTTGACACACAAGAAGAAAATGCTTAATGTGCAATATAAGAAGTTCTGCAGCAGGTTGGTGACCGTCGTCTTAATCCTTCAGGTTTCAGTCTGGGTTGATTTGGCGACCCCCTGTGGTCACATGATGTAACTGCAGGTGATTACATTTCTGTTCACAGAGCAGCAAACAAACGGAAATATGTAACTCTGTAGTTCTTTAGAGATCATTTAGACTTCAAACAGTCATGTTCCTCAGAGGATGAATAGTTTCCTCTGATGGCGCTACACGAACAGTCAAAGCTGGTCCCATACTTTGGTTTATAAGAATAACTTTATTTATGTTTTGAATTTGTTTTAAAAAACAAATTCAAAACATAAAAAATAAATTAACGACAATAAAAACAAGAACAAATTAGTTCATTAAAGTCATGAGATAAAAGTGACTTTAAGAACATTTAAAAGGGAACACTGAGACTTTCCCTTTTTAACATCATGTCTACACACACACACACACACACACACACACACACACACACACTACGCACACACACACACATATATACTACACACAGTCATGATGAAAGTAAGAGTTAGTGTGAGCTCCAGTAATGAAGCAGGTGATGTTTTGTGCTGCAGGAGGTGAAACAGGAGGAGCAGTCGGAGGAGATGGAGATATCAGCCAATCAGAACGGACAGACTGAAGCCCCGCCTCCCGAAAACAAACCCAGCGCTGCGTCTCTGCCGCTGCCGCCGTACGACCCCGACAACCCCATCGGTGAGCCTGACCCGAACCCAGCTGATCCGTCCTCAGAGTGACGGACAGACGTGAGCGGTGAGATGAGAGAGTGTGAGATGATCAGCTGATTTGTGTCTGCAGGTGTTGAACATGTGAAGATGGGATATTACTGCCGCGTCTGCTTCCTGTTCTACTCCAACGAAGACACGGCCAAGAAGACACACTGCAGCAGCCAGGCACATTACGACAAGCTGCAGGTGAGACATGACACACCTGTCCACTCTATAACACACCTGTCCACTCAGTAACACACCTGTCCACTCTGTGACACACCTGTCCACTCTACAACACACCTGTCCACTCTGTGACACACCTGTCCACTCTGTGACACACCTGTCCACTCTATAACACACCTGTCCACTCTATAACACACCTGTCCACTCTATAACACACCTGTCCACTCTATAACACACCTGTCCACTCTGTGCCACACCTGTCCACTCTATAACACACCTGTCCACTCTGTGACACACCTGTCCACTCTGTGACACACCTGTCCACTCTATAACACACCTGTCCACTCTGTGACACACCTGTCCACTCTGTGACACACCTGTCCACTCTGTGACACACCTGTCCACTCTATAACACACCTGTCCACTCAGTAACACACCTGTCCACTCTGTGACACACCTGTCCACACCTGTCCACACCTGTCCAGTCTGTAACAAAGTAAAGTGATGTCACTTCCTGTTTTTTTAGAAACATCTGGAGAAAGAACAGACCAAAGCGGAGAAGAAGAAAGGGAAGAAGACGCCTGTGAACTAGAACGAGTGAAACTTTTTTATTTTTCTCTGATTTTATTTTTACTTTGTTAAATTCTTGCAGTGCAGCACAGACTCAGAGCTGTTGCCATGGTGATGTGAGGTTTAGTCTTCACTGTCACACAGACAGGAAGTAACTTGTGTTCCAGTTTAAAGCTGAAACGTGTTAAAAGTCGACGCTGTGTTCAAAGACAGTTAGGAAAGTTCAGACGAAGATTAAATAGAATAAACGTCTCACCAGGATTAAAAACCAGAATCATTTCTCTGGATCGTGTTCAGGTGTGACGAGTTCAGAAAGTCACCTGATTATCATGACGGATCTCGTTTGACGTGTTTGGGTACGAACTGGAACTATTTCCTGACCAACAGCAGCCGGGCTCAGTGGCGTCCTGAGCGGAGGGATACACTGTTGTTAGTCTAGAAATAGTCCCTGACTTTACCGTCTGCCAGCAGCGTGAATGTAAAATGGTTCAGAGTGATAAATGAGTTCTCACCTTCATGTTCTGCAGACGTGTTCATTAGTGATCTTTAAAATCTTTAAAATGTTTTTTACATGTTTCATTCCTGAAATACTGAAATGTAAACCTGTGTTCATCCAGTCAGAAGAAACGTTGAATGTGTTGAACGTTGTCGTTTTATGTATGAATTTTTATGTTGGTGAATTATTGGAACGTTTTATAAAATAAAACTTTCTTCACCCTTTGGAGTTTTTTTATGAGGTTTTATTTATTTCCATGTTTCCATGTTTCCACATCTGGAGTCAGTTTCAGTTTCATCTGACTTTAAAACGTTTAAAGTTTGCTTCATAAACATCATATTGTAAATTATTCTTTACATAAGTTGGTTTCCTGTTAATCAGAAAACACAGTGAGTCACTGATGAGAGGAAATGTGTGAACTATCAGAAGCTACACAGTGAAGAGTATCAGTGACACTAACAGACTTTATATTTCTGGTTAGAAGGTTTGTAATTTTTACTGATATTATCTTTGTGAATATAATATTTTTAACAATGTTTTTTGGTTAAAATAGGAAATAAAACCTGGTCAAACAGTCAGAGCGAAGTTTATCTGCAGCGGAAGAAAAGCTTTTAGTGACGCTGACATCCTGCAGTTTGTGTTTGTACCAGCAGATGGCGCCAAATCTCCATCCAGCCTCCTGCTTAGTTCAGGTTTCCTTTCACCGTGTGCTCGTCGTGTCGCAGCTTTTCTCCTTCTGAAGGTATTTATTATAACTTTATTCAGTTTATGTGATGGAAATAGTTCTGTGAGGATTCCCTGAAGATCGCGAGACTCTGTGTTCTCATAGAAGTTGGACATGAAGTAGAAAGAGAGCCGTCATGTGGTCAAAGCTCATTCTGCTGAAGTAGAAGTGCAGATACTGGTGTAAAAGTAGAAGCACTGATTCAACTCTTTACTCAAGTAGAAGAAAGAAAGTTCAGGCTCTGAAACGAACTGAAGAACTAAAGTAAAAATTAACTGTTACTTGTTTTGATGACTCTGCAAAACCAGTGTTTTCCTCTTTTGTTAAAAAAAGACGATATACAGTCTAGTTTACTGCAAGCCAAATTTCAGACAGAATATATATAAATATATAATATTTATAATATTCAATTTGACTAATTTTGTATTCTAACAGTATTTGTCGATGTAACGGGACGGGGCATCTTACCGAGGACACGGAGCGAAGAGCCAAGAGAAAGTTTTCTATCATTTATTGACACGTCAAGTCTTTTTATAAGTAACGAGTCTGTTTGACAATGTGAGGAAGGTCCAGATATTTGTGTTCTAATGTAGGAAAAGTAAATAAATACTCAAGTAAAGTTCAGATACCTGAAAATCTACTGAAGTGCAAAGACTTCATTACTTCCACCTCTCTGCCAAACACCAAGCTTTATGTCATCTTATAGTCTCTCCTGCTTTATGCTGCTGTGGAAGAACTGATCTAATTAAGGTTAGGCCTATACTTTTCAGTTGAATAATAAGTTGAGTAGGAGGTTTTTTTCTCACAAGTTTGCAAATTTAATCTCGAAATATTACCCCTCCTCCTCCAGGTCAGTATGTATTTATTTTTATGGCCCTAATACGCCATCTTACTAATGTGATCAAGCCTTGAGTCATTCTCTGTTGTAAGGATCTGTCTGATCTGTAACAGTATTAAGAACCATGTGTAGGGAGACTGTCTGATCACATTCACATGATAAACTGTTCCAGATTTATTGTCCTTCAGCAGTTTGAGGAATGATCTGTTAACAAATTTGGAATATCAGAGAATCATTTTCAGAGTATTCTGATGCATATATTTTACATTAAAGGTGGTGTTAAAGTTAGATAAATTTACATTTTATTTAAGAAAATAATATTTTCTTAAGGGTTAGGGTTAGGGTTAGGCTTCTTATTTGCCACATTAGTTGTGATTCCTGTTCTATATTTAACTGTGAGCATCTGAGACGGAGTCATTTAGCTCTGTGACGTGTTTGATGTTCATCTAATCAGCTCACTGTGGCTGCTTTTTATTTGACTATTATTTTATTTACATCAATTTTTAGCAGTGAAGAGTTAGCAGTCACTAACATCTTGTTGACTAAGGTTACAGGAAGCTGGAAATACTTCACAATAAAAGCTTTACAGTCATTTGAATTGAGAAGTAGTGACTGAAAGTATGAAGTTGAACTGTAAAGATGACAGAAACACATTGGTGATGATAGTAATAAACACAGGAGCTTCCAGTCCTGCAGTGATCTCAGATCATGTGACATGTGTGTTGTTTTGTGTGTTCAGTGTGTCAGGATGTCTGATCACAGAGGAAGGCTGTGCTTCTCTGGCCTCAGCTCTGAGGTGCAACCCCTCCCATCTGAGAGAGCTGGACCTGAGATACAATCATCCTGGAGACTCAGGAGAGAAGCTCCTGTCTGCTGGACTGAAGGATCCACACTGGAGACTGGACACTCTCAGGTATGGACAGGTGGACACTCTCAGGTATGGTCAGACAGATGGACACTCTCAGGTATGGACAGACAGGTGGACACTCTCAGGTATGGACAGGTGGACACTCTCAGGTATGGACAGACAGGTGGACACTCTCAGGTACGGATAGACAGGTGGACACTCTCAGGTATGGACAGACAGGTGGACACTCTCAGGTACGGACAGACAGGTGGACACTCTCAGGTATGGACAGGTGGACACTCTCAGGTATGGACAGACAGGTGGACACTCTCAGGTATGGACAGGTGGACACTCTCAGGTATGGACAGACAAGTGGACACTCTCAGGTACGGACAGACAGGTAGACACTCTCAGGTACGGACAGACAGGTAGACACTCTCAGGTATGGACAGACAGTTGAACACTCAGGTATGGACAGGTGGACACTCTCATTGTCCACATGATTTGACGTTGAGACGCCTGTTTTTGATTGGCTGAATGTAGCTGCTTTTGATAGTCGTCATGTGTGATTGACAGTTGTGTTGCCTAGCAACAGCAAAGCTCCTCAGTGTGATCAGGATCAGAGCTGCAGGGGAAACATATGGCTGACTTTCTCTAGAGTGATGTCATGTCCATGTTAGCATGCTGATAGAGAATGTGCTGCTCTGACCCCCCCTCCTCCTTTCAGCCTGCAGCCTGCTGGAGTCCGATGGTTGACACCAGGTCTGAGGAAGTGTAAGTGTGTTTATCATTTCATTCATCAAACTGTGACATCACTCATTCACATCCTACTGAGGATGAAGATGATGTCATCATCAATAACTGCAGCTGTATTGTGTCTCGTTCTCTCCATCAGATTTCTGTGAACTGGAACTGGATCCAAACACAGTGAACAGTAAACTCAAACTGTCTGATAACAAAAGGAAGGTGACAGGTGTGGGAGATAAGGTTGTGATATATCCTGAACCTCCAGACAGTTTTGATGACTGGAAACAGCTGCTGTGTAGAAATGTTCTGACTGGTCGCTGTTACTGGGAGGTCAAGTGGAGAGGAGACGTTTTTATATCAGTGACTTACAGAGGAACCAGCAGGAAAGGAAACGGTGATGACTGTTGGTTTGGACTGAATGATCAGTCCTGCAGTCTGCACTGCTATGATACGGGCCATCACTCTGTCTATCAATATAAAAAAAGTAACAGCCATCTTCACCTCTGACTCTAACAGAGTAGCAGTGTATGTGGACTGTCCTGCTGGCACGCTGTCCTTCTACAGAGTCTCCTCTGACACACTGATCCACCTCCACACCTTCAACACCACATTCACTGAACCTCTGTATGCTGGATTTATGACCGGTTCTGATTCCTCCGTGTCTCTGGTTCCTCTGTAGGAGGGAGAGTATCTCTGTGTCCTCTGTAGGAGGGAGAGTCTCTCTGTGTCCTCTGTAGGAGGGAGAGTCTTTCTGGTTCCTCTGTAGGAGGGAGAGTCTCTCTGGTTCCTCTGTAGGAGGGAGAGTCTCTCTGGTTCCTCTGTAGGAGGGAAAGTCTCTCCTGATAGAGAAACTTCTCACTGTTGACCAGATAGTTCAGTCTGTACAGGATCACACACGGCTGATGGTGTTTAGTACCAACACGATCTTTCACTGGTTGTTAATGTAACCATGGTTACCACATGATTGACAGTTTGTTTGTAAAATGAATCAAATGATAAGCTGAGTCCAGTTGTTGTTGTTTTCTGTTGTTAGTGTATTAGAGGCTCGGACTGTAATGGGTTAATGGGAATGAGATCTTCACAATGTTTTCTTGTAGTTCTTAGAGTAGTTTCATAGTAACTGTGTCACCTGATTCCTTCACTTCTTTAGATGTCACATGACAAATGACTGTCAGAACAACATGCACCTATTGGCTGTTTAAATGAATCCCTCTAACGATGAAGGCTGAGGCTCAGCAGCTGGAGTGTGGCTGCTTTTATGCTGCGTTCATATCATATTGGAATGATGCTAATTATGAGATTGTGACTTGTAAACAGAGTTCAGGTCAACATTCAAATGGTAATTATGAATTATAAAAGCTGAAAGCTCTGATATCTGCAGCCACATTTACTGGATATGGTGTATTATTGGACAGTATTTTTGAGCCTCATTCCAGCAGTTTTGTAATCGTGCAGCCGTCTTGATTTGTTCTGTTAGATGAACGCTCACAAGTTGTAAACATGGGAATCTTTCCCGTCTCTACTTTCCATCCCATATGATGTGAACACAGCTTTAGAGATGAGAAGTCCATGAGCTGTTGTGTGTTTTGACATACAGGAAGTATTTAGTTAATTTAGTTCCTGTGTAGAGAATAAAGTTGATGATGAGAAGTAGCTGATGTGAGTTTTCTCCATGTCTTTGTGTGTGTGTGCATGTTAATTCATATGTCATTTCATACAGTAGATTGAAGGTATGTTTGACTTCTACTAGTGCTCCCAGTTTCAGGACTGTTTAAAGAGTCAGTTTAATGTGTTTAGCTCACATTCAGTCTGACAGCTGTTGTTCACTGACTGCTTCTGAACAAGTTGTGCATCATCAGCACTCAGCTGTCATGTGTGATTAAAGCCAGCAGGTGTCACTGTTTATTCCTTTGGTTAATACTGACAGAGATACCATGATAAATGCTGAGCAATATTAGCGCCCTCTGGTGGCCACAGTGACAAACTACAACAGCAGCCTGCACTGTTCAGGAGTTTGTGAAATGATGTTCAGAAATCATTCAAAGCCTGTGAGTCTTTGTACATCATGAAGATGTTTGTCAGTGTGTTTTTGTAAATGATGATGATGTCTGAATAAAATGTGTAAATGTCAGTAGATTCAAAGCTACAAACTATGACTAAGTCAGGGCTCAAGTTTCATGAAAAGTTTGGAGTGAGATTACATGTGTTAGAGCCGCAGCGTCCCTCAGCCGTCCTGTTCATAACTGATCAGCACAACAAGTTTTAAATGTTGAATAAATGGAGTCAAACGTATCAGCTGCACACAAAAGTACAAAGTATTTAAGGTGTTTTTACTGCTCTCAGGTGTAAAAACTGGTCAGATTTCACCTTAAACAGCATTTAAAAGTTAAACAGCAGTGGTCAACGTGTGTGTGCGTGTGTGTGTGTGTGTGTGTGTGTGTGTGTGCGTGCGTGTGCGCGCGCGCGTGCATTCCCATAAGTGCGTGTGTGTGTCAGGTATTGATGTCTTGATGACAGAGGTTATATATTATAAGTGTTTGAGTAGGTAGAAGTCTCGCGCGTGAGAACGTGCTCGCGGCGGGAAAAACGTATTTTCCAAATCTACCAAGCAACAAGAAATACTGTGTTCTGATTGGCTGGTAGGTTACTAATCTACCCAGCAACAAGAAGTACTGTGTTCTGATTGGCTGGTAGGTTACTAATCTACCCAACAACAAGAAATACTGTATTCTGATTGGCTGGTAGGTTACTAATCTACCCAGCAACAAGAAATACTGTGTTCTGATTGGCTGATAGGTTACTAACTCGGAACAGCTGTGAACTGTTCATATTAGATATATTAATGTGTTCATATTAGATATATTAATGTGTGTTCATATTAGATATATTAATGTGTGTACTGTTCATATTAGATATATTAATGTGTGTTCATATTAGATATATTAATGTGTGTTCATATTAGATATATTAATGTGTGAACTGTTCATATTAGATATATTAATGTGTGAACTGTTCATATTAGATATATTAATGTGTGTACTGTTCATATTAGATATATTAATGTGTGTACTGTTCATCTTAGATATATTAAGGTGTGTCTTGTGAACTCTTGAAATGCGTGAGACTTGAGAGCTTTGTGACTTTGTGAACTTCAGCACTAAAGTTCTCACACATATAAGTTACCGCTGCTCATTTTCTCAGGTGGTCTGAAACCTCTCAGGGAGTTTTATTACATTCAGTTTGGGACTCTTCATTCATATCATATCTTTCAACGCACTGCACATGTTCTTTCTTTTTATTTTTTATTAGGAAAGAAGGAAGGAAGGAAAGGAGGAAGGAAGGAGGAAGGAAGGAAGGAAGGAAAGAAGGAAAGATGGAAGGAAAGGAGGAAGGAAGGATGGAAAGAAGGAAGGGCAGAGGAAAGAAGGAAGGAAGGAAGGAAGGAAGGAAGGAAGGAAGGAAGGAAGGAAGGAAGGAGGAAGGAAGGAAAGAAGGAACAGTAAAAACAAGGACGACACGAGGGTTAAATAACTAATAATGTATTTTGTATTTCTCCACCATGGTTCACTCCTGAGTTCTTCTTCTCTGTTTCTCTGAGCTCACCTTAAATCTCAGGTGAACACCTGCAGGACTGATGATGTCACTGATGACGTCACTGATGACATCACTGATGACGTCACAGATAGTTAGGAGCCAATCGTGGTCCAGTATGTGACTTCCACAGTGTGATGAGGAAACATGAAGCCTCCACAAACACTGAGAATGAACGTTACAGTGAAGTAGTTCAACTGTGCTAATACATTTATTATTACATTATTATTCCAAGCAGAGTATTTTTACCTTCTTAAAACATGTGCAGAGGATCTTTAAAGTTCACACAGTCAACGGATCTTAAAGTCTGTTTGGATTTTTTTTTCCATGGCCTGTAAAACTTTGAGCGTTTTTGTCAGATTGACTCAAACATGATCAGTTCTGATGATGTTTATTGATCAGATGTGTTTAATGAAAGTTAAAGATAGATTGGATTGATGTTGAACAGACACACTGAGATACATAATCACATCTAAACAAACATCATGTGATATTTGTAAAGGAGCTTTAGTAACACCTGACAATATATTGGATTTTAAAGTCCATGTTAATATCATTTATTCACATGTTGTTCAGTGTTGTCAGTAATATTCAGTTATTTGGGTTAAATATGTGTAATTGAAGCGACCAGCAGGGGGCAGAGTGAAACGCTGTCTGACTGCCGGCTAAGTAACACAAGCTGCTTCTTTATGTTTAAGCAATAAAAAGTGAACTTATTCCACCAAACTGTTGATGGAGTGATGTAATACTTTACAACATATCTGATATACTGTGTAATCTGTAAATGTTCATCACAGATAGATGATTTCATGCAGTCAAACTGCTGATGTGAGAGTGGAAGAACAAACTGGTTTTAATGGTTTTAATGGTGACACAGTGTAAAGAGACAGTTTGATTTGTGATGGTGAATTAAAACTCTTTGTTGTCATTGTGTTGTGAATATAAATGTGTTTAATAAGTGATCGACTCTTCACAGCAACACTGTCTCTGTATTTATTGATTGAAGCAAACAGCTGATCCACAGAGAGCTGCTGAGGCTCAGTGACTCCACTGGATCTGATTATTTATAACATCTTCATTTCTTTTTAAGGCCTAAATGTTCCTGTGTTCATGTTTGGAGAGTGTGAGTGAAGCAAACAGCTCCTCCTCTGACAGACGCTCATGTTTCTGTTTATCTGTTCATGTCTCTGATATCATATTTCATCTCCTCTCTCCTCTATGAGTCAAATCTGGGAAATGTGGATGGAATTTGACCCTAGGGTGTTTCCTGAATTTCTCTTTGTGTGCTTGTTGTGTCGCAGCTTCTTTTCTCCTTCTGAAGGTATTTATTATAACTTTATTCAGTTTGTATTGTGAAGGTATTTATTATAACTTTATTCAGTTTGTATTGTGAAGGTATTTATTATAACTTTATTCAGTTTGTATTGTGAAGGTATTTATTATAACTTTATTCAGTTTGTATTGTGAAGGTATTTATTATAACTTTATTCAGTTTGTATTGTGAAGGTATTTATTATAACTTTATTCAGTTTGTATTGTGAAGGTATTTATTATAACTTTATTCAGTTTGTATTGTGAAGGTATTTATTATAACTTTATTCAGTTTGTATTGTGAAGGTATTTATTATAACTTTATTCAGTTTGTATTGTGAAGGTATTTATTATAACTTTATTCAGTTTGTATTGTGACAGTTTTCACAGTTTGACTCTTGAATGACTCTTTGTTCATCTTGTTAGTTTAGTTCCAGTAGAAACAGCAGAAATCTGTAGTTCTGAACTCTACTAACAGTCAACAGATCAACAGGAAGTGTTCCTCCATTTTAAAGTGTCTGATAACAGCTGACAGTACTGAGTCAGTGTTCATCAATAACTTCACACATTTGTCTTGTAATCTGTTACACTGAGAAAATGTGTCATTAAATTACAGTTACTGATGTAAATGTTGATGATTACAGAGGAGGTAACATGAATATAGAGTAAACAGCTATCCATCAGCAAAGCTTCTTTGTCTTCAAAGCGTCTGAATCCTTCTCAGGTGTCTCGTACTCTGACCGTCACCTGGAAAACTCAAAGTATTAATCAGCACAAAGCCAAATACTTTGAATCAGTATTTTTATATGGATGATTAGATCATACTGTTGGTTGTATGAAGGTTGGGCGATATTAGATGCAGCTGTGTGTGTTTGTCATGTGACTGAGAGGAATGAAGAGAAATAATGTGTTGTTGTGTTTGTGTGAAGGTGTTTCTCTGCTATGGATCAGAGTGAGGACAGAGAGGAGGGAGTCCCTCCCTCTAAAAGCTCTCTGTGTGGGGAACATGACAGCCAGACCAAAGCTCAGAGGTGAGATGAGGATCTCTAACTGTCCATCACTGTTCTCCACTCACATCACTCCACCATCATTATTCACACTCAAACATCTGTGTGTGTTGTGTTGAAGAACAAAGAAGCAGCACAGACTTGGACCTGTACCTGGACCTGGACCTGGACCTGGACCCAGCTGTGTGTCCATGAAGAGTGATTGGTCCATGGAGGAACGTAGAGATTTTAAACATGGACAAACAGCTGATGGAAGGTAAGAATGTAAAGCTGCAAAGACTGAACAGACTTTTCATTTCTATCCAACATGCACATTTATCAGAGCTGTTGTTGTTTCAGGATCCATCAGAGACCAGAATCTCCTGGACCTGAACCCAGCTGTGTGTCCTTTAAGAGCGACGGGTCGAAGGAGGAACCAAGAATATATTTTAAAAGACAGCATTCTTCAAAGAAAGGGTAAGTCACTATCAGATGACTTCATAATGTCAGTAATGTTAGAAGAGAAACTCTAAAACTGTATTAATACTTCAGTTCAACCTGTTAATGTAACGGGTGTGGAAGTGGTAGGACCCAGGGAAGAGCTGGACCAAGTGGCTGGGGAGAGGGAAGTCTAAAGCTCTTCACACTGCTGATAGTTTATCAACAGCTACTGTGGCTAAAGACTTAACAGTGAGTTTCCCTCCATGGTGGTTCGTCTTCTCTAACAGGATCCATCCAAGACCAGTCTCACTGGAACCTGGACCTGAACCCAGCTGTGTTTCCATGAAGAGTGATGAGTCCATGCGTCACTACACTAAGTTTAAGGGACAACAACCTTCTCCTGTAAAGAAGTAAGCTGTAACTCATTAAAATATTTTAAAGTGATCCTCCACCCAAATCTATTTATTCTATCATTGACTGTTGATCAGATGTAAGCTGTAACTGACAGTAAACGTTATGCTAGACATGAACTGGTTTATATGACGTGTTGTCCGACCTCGTCAGTGAAAAGCCGGTCGTCATAGAGAGGGAGGAGACATGATCATCATTTAAATATGGAGATAACACATCACATGCTCACACAGTCTCTCCTGGAACACATTCATGCTGTTTCACTCAGTTGTTCATATGAAAAGTGACATGATTTATTTATTTATACATTACAGACATAAAAACATGTTGAAGTGAAAACACTTATTTCCAACATGTTAAAAGACAAATAACATGAAACTGAATCAGCACAAATTAAATCAGATAATAAACACAAAGTAAAACTGTCATTATAAAGTTGTTCCATAAATAAGTCCTGACCTGACTTCTATAAGCTCCTCTCATGTTTAACAGCTGGATGTGTAACAGGAAGCTGTTCCACAACACAGCACTAACTTAAAAAAGGAACTTGTGCCTCCATTATTCACTGGAGGGACTTTATATGAACACACTGGCCCTGGTGTTACAGCCATGCTGAGGATGTTTCATTATCTGTCAAGTATTGAGGCTCAAAGTCATTGATAATGTTGAACATATGATGCAGCTTCTGTTGTTCTACTCTGAGCTGTACTGGCAGCAGTCCTACACTTCTGAATCCATCACAACCAACATGAGTTAAACATTTCATTAATACTGAATCATATTATTTTATACCAGCTGCAGTTTGATCCTGAATTTAGATGTTAAACCACTGAATCAATCAGAACATCAGAATCAAACTGATGCTGTACCAATGAGGACATGAGAAGATTCTACAGAAAAGTCAAAAACCTTCGTCTGTGAAACAGACAACAACAGATTCACAGGACAGTGACTGATCCAATATTATTCCTAAATATGAGACAAAATATCATCAAACTTCATTATAAAAGATTTTTAATGTATTAGTTCTTGACATCTTTGTTCCAAACAGGATTGACTGGCTTTAACCCAAATGTATTGAAAGCTTGTTATCTATGAGTCACTCTCTGACACTTTCTGATTCTTTACTAAGAACCGGAGTTTGCTGCGACCACCTGCACGCCATGAATGTCATGTTCATACTGGGAGCTGCCCAGTTCAACCAGTCTGATACAAGCAGACACTGAGCAGCTCCACTGCAGCAGCTGCAGGTTGTAGCTGCCTTGCTCCAGGGCACTTCAGCAGTGTACAGTGGGGGAGGGAGAGCTGTATGGAGGTTTGTTCAGAGCTGTTGGGACTAAACCAAACTGACTGATGAAGCCAAACACTGAGCTGAAAGCTACAAACAGATTGAGCTGTTGATTCTCAGTGGGATCAGCAGGACTAGTAAAGCTTTACCACTACAGGGAGTCATCTGATTCTCTGTTCACATCCAAATATCACTTGATGGACCTTTAGCTTGTGTTTGTCTATGTGTGGACAGACATAATGTGAGCTCATTCTTCATGATTCCTCCACAGAGTGGACCAGGAGAGCTCAGAGGTTCCCAGTGGTCAGTCTGCCCAGCAGCATCAAACACACCTGGACTCCATATTTATGGTCTGTACATGTACAACAACTACTTTTACATCTATTGTGTTCACAATCATCTCCATGCTGCACTTTGTAGACCAGTGGATTGTCAGTGTGTCCAACATGGATCTGATGTTTGCTTCATGATGTTAGTTTGATTGTGTCATTCATATATTATTCTGTTCCAGCTGCTGGAGGAGAACATCGTCACTTTTGTGAAGAACGAGCTGAAGAAGATGCAGAAGCTTCTGAGTCCAGATGACCCAGAATGCTTAGAGAGTCAGAGGGAGGATGAGGAGGTGTTGGACGGTGAGGAGGAAGAGCAGAGGAGGAGCAGCAGGGACGCATTTATGAAGATCACACTGCACTTCCTGAGGAGAACGAAGCAGGAGGATCTGGCTGAGCGTCTGCAGAGTAGTAAGAGGATTTCTATAAAGATTTAACATGATGGATAAATGAGACATTTACTGATGCCTCAAGAGATGGAGGAAAATATGTTTATAATATTTTTCTGTGTTTGTTCATTCAGGAACTCGTGCTGGCAGATGTCGACGTAAACTCAAGTCTAACCTGCAGAAGAAGTTCGAGTGTGTGTTTGAGGGGATCGCTAAAGCAGGAAACCCAACCCTTCTGAATCAGATCTACACACCGCTCTACATCACAGAGGGAGGGACTGCAGAGGTCAATGATGAACATGAGGTCAGACAGATTGAAGCAGCATCCAGGAAACCAGACAGACCAGAAACAACAATCAGACAAGAAGACATCTTTAAAGCCTCACCTGGAAGAGATGAACCAATCAGAACAGTGATGACAAAGGGAGTGGCTGGCATTGGGAAAACAGTCTTAACACAGAAGTTCACTCTGGACTGGGCTGAAGACAAAGCCAACCAGGACATACACTTCACATTTCCATTCACTTTCAGAGAGCTGAATGTGCTGAAAGAGAAAAAGTACAGCTTGGTGGAACTTGTTCATCACTTCTTTACTGAAACCAAAGAAGCAGGAATCTGCAGGTTTGAAGAGTTCCAGGTTGTGTTCATCTTTGACGGTCTGGATGAGTGTCGACTTCCTCTGGACTTCCACAACACTGAGATCCTGACTGATGTTACAGAGTCCACCTCAGTGGATGTGCTGCTGACAAACCTCATCAGGGGGAAACTGCTTCCCTCTGCTCGCCTCTGGATAACCACACGACCTGCAGCAGCCAATCAGATCCCTCCTGAATGTGTTGACATGGTGACAGAGATCAGAGGGTTCACTGACCCACAGAAGGAGGAGTACTTCAGGAAGAGATTCAGAGATGAGGAGCAGGCCAGCACCATCATCTCCCACATCAAGACATCACGAAGCCTCCACATCATGTGCCACATCCCAGTCTTCTGCTGGATGACTGCTACAGTTCTGGAGGATGTGTTGAAAAGCAGAGAGGGAGGAGAGCTGCCCAAGACCCTGACTGAGATGTACATCCACTTCCTGGTGCTTCAGTCCAAACTGAAGAACATCAAGTATGATGGAGGAGCTGAGACAGATCCACACTGGAGTCCAGAGAGCAGGAAGATGATTGAGTCTCTGGGAAAACTGGCTTTTGAGCAGCTGCAGAAAGGCAACCTGATCTTCTATGAATCAGACCTGACAGAGTGTGGCATCAATATCAGAGCAGCCTCAGTGTACTCAGGAGTGTTCACACAGGTCTTTAAAGAGGAGAGAGGGCTGTACCAGGACAAGGTGTTCTGCTTCGTCCATCTGAGCCTTCAGGAGTTTCTGGCTGCTCTCCATGTCCATCTGACATTCATCAAGTCTGGATTCAATCTGCTGGCAGGAAAACAATCAACATCCCAGACACGTTTATACCGCAGTGCTGTGACCGAGGCCTTAAAGAGTTCAAATGGACACCTGGACTTGTTCCTCCGCTTCCTCCTGGGTCTTTCACTGCAGACCAATCAAACTCTCCTACGTGGTCTGATGACACAGACAGGAAGTAGTTCACAGACCAATCAGGAAACAGTCGAGTACATCAAGAAGAAGATCAGTGCGAATCTGTCTGCAGAGAGAAGCATCAATCTGTTCCACTGTCTGAATGAACTGAATGATCGTTCTCTAGTGGAGGAGATCCAACAGTACCTGAGTTCAGGAAGTCTCTCCACAGATGAACTGTCTCCTGCTCAGTGGTCAGCTCTGGTCTTCATCTTACTGTCATCAGAAAAAGATCTGGACATGTTTGACCTGAAGAAATACTCTGCTTCAGAGGAGGCTCTTCTGAGGCTGCTGCCAGTGGTCAAAGCCTCCAACAAAGCTCTGTAAGTACACAGATAGAGTTATTGATTTATTGAGAAGATATTCAAAGAAATCTTTTTCAAGAATGGAGAAAAATAAATAATTCATTAAATATTTTTTCTAAATATATTCTCCAGACTGACTGACTGTAACCTCTCAGAGAGATGCTGTGCAGCTCTGTCCTCAGTTCTCAGCTCCCAGTCCTCTAGTCTGAGAGATCTGGACCTGAGTAACAACAACCTGCAGGATTCAGGAGTGAAACAGCTTTCTGCTGGACTGGAGAGTCCACACTGTGGACTGGAAACTCTCAGGTCAGGATTCATCAACCTGTTTAACTGATTTCACTCATTTATTGAATTTTTTTTTTGAACTTTATTGCCTTTAATGCACATTAACAGGCAATTATTATCACAAAGGAATACCAAATAAAAGAAAGAAAACATCTTGAGATTGGGTCTCATCTATCACACAGAAATAGCACTGTAAAGGATATAACACACATGTTATTTAGTTCTGTACTCCAAAAAAGGTATATTTTTGATAATAAAAAACAATCATAATAATAGTAAATGAATAGAGTATAAGTGTATAAGAGTCCTAAGCCAGATAGTCAGTAACTGGGGTCCACCTTCTCGTAAAAACAGGTACTTTTCGCTGTAATTGGGCAGTCATATATTGTAGACATGTTTTACTTTCTGTAACCACTGAGTGGTCATTGGAGGGTCAGGCTTCATCCAGCTGATAGTAATAATTTTTCTTGCAATCATCAACAAAATATGTAATATATAACATTGTTCTGTGGTAAACAGGTGATCAGGACACACATCTAATAAAAATAACAAAGAGTCCATAGGGAGGTCCACTGTCAAAATTTTTTCCAGTTCTTCTTTAACATTTTTCCAAAATGTTCGTAATTTCGGGTAGTCCCAAAATATATGAGTATGGTCGCCAACCATACCACAGTTCCTCCAGCATTTGTTACTGGGATTGTTCTTGGAAACAAAAGTTATGCTGAGCTGCCCAGTAGTAAAGTTTTAGATTAGGAAGGTTCAAGCCCCCTTTCTCTTTTGCTGACATCAGTACTTTCAACCGTATTCTTGGTCTTTGGTTTTGCCAGATGAATCTTGATATTAATTTTTCTAATAACTTAAATATAGATTGTGGTACTAAGATAGGGAGGGACTGAAATAAAAATAGTAGCCTTGGTAGAATATTCATTCTCACAGACTCTATTCTGCAAAAGAGTGACAAGGGGAGCAACTCCCATCTATTTCAATCCTTTTTAATTTCTTTGATCAGTTTATCGTAATTAGTGGAAAATAATTGTGTAGTTTTAGGTGTGAGAAAAACACTAAGATATCTGAATTCCTGATTGGATCTTCTGAAAGAGACCAGGTCATCTGACTAGGAGGGCCAGTCCCCAACGATCATCATGGCTTCAGATTTGTTCGTATTAACTTCATAGCCTGACACTTTACTGTATTCATTAAGGTCATGTTGGAGAGCGGGGATAGAGGTAATAGGATTTTCCCAAAAATATTAATATATCATCTGCGGAAAGTGCCAGTTTACGCTGGTTATTTCCTTCATCAAGTATTCCCTGTATGAGAGGATCAGATCTTATCAGTTCAGCTAGCGGTTCAATGCTGAGAGCAAACAAAGAGGGTGTCAAAGCATCTCCTTGACATGTGCCACGTCCCAGCGGGAAGAATTCCTAACAATGCCTTTTCACTCTAACTCTGGATCTTGGGTTTTTATAAAAAGTTTTGATCCACCTCACAAAGATATCATTGAAGCCCATTTTGCTGAGAGTCGACCCTGTTGAATGCCTTCTCAGCGTCTAAGCTGAGAAGCATCGACGGGGTGTCCCTCCTGGCTGTAAGTGACTGCAAGTTCAAGGCTCTTCTTACATTATCAGTTCCCTGTCTATTGTTAATAAAACCTGTCTGGTCTGGCTTTATAAGTTTTCAAATACATTTTTATATTCTATTCGCTATAATGGAAGTCAAGATTTTAAGACTGCGATAGAGTCGAGTCTTTATTGTTTTTATGAATAACACTTATCACTGCATCAGACCATGACCCAGGGGGGTGTCCTTCTGTTAAAGCGTAATTATAAACGCTACACAAAACTGGAGTTAACTCATTTATCAGGGTTTTATAATATTCTCCAGGAAGGCCATCTACCCCTGGAGATTTGTTATTTTTAAGTCTGAGAATATTTTCACTGATCATCATTTAAACTGTGATTTATATGAGGAGATAAACACCTGGACATTTTCTCTATTCAGATTATCTTCAGCATGTGTTTAGACCCTGTGAATAACTTTCTATTAATATATATTTATTAGTTTTGTTGTGTCTCTGCTGTTGGAACCTGAAATACCAGAGAGGAGTTTAACTGTGTAACTGGTTCAAAGTAAAACACACAGACAGTTATTCAGTGAACAGTTTTTGGTAACAGTTGTAGTTTCTTTTAATCTCAGAGCAGTATCTGTGCTTTGATGATAGTGATTGTTACTCACCATGGTGATATGGCACTTCACCTCAGCTGTTATCTGGTTAACCACCATTTAATTCTTCTTTACTTTCAAACAACCTTAAAAGTGGATGATCACTGAAACTGAATGAAGGAGTCAGAAATGTTTCCACAATGTTCAGTCCTTATTTGCACATTAGTTGTGATTCCTGTTCTGTATTTAACTGTGAGCATCTGAGACGGAGTCATTTAGCTCTGTGACGTGTTGGAGGTTTGATGTTCATACAAACTGTAGTCAGAGTCTGTCACCTGCAGCTCTTCATCTAATCAGCTCACTGTGGCTGCTTTTTAAAAAATTAAAATCTATTTTTAGCAGTGAAGAGTTAGCAGTCGCTAACATCATGTTGACTAAGGTTACAGGAAGCTGGAAATACTTCACAATAAAAGCTTTACAGTGGTTGGCCATTTGAATTGAGAAGTAGTGACTGAAAGTATGAAGTTTAACTGTAAAGATGACAGAAACACATTGGTGATGACAGTAATAAACAGAGGAGCTTCCAGTCCTGCAGTGATCTCAGATCATGTGACATGTGTGTTTTGTGTGTTCAGTCTGTCAGGATGTCTGATCACAGAGGAAGGCTGTGCTTCTCTGGCCTCAGCTCTGAGGTGCAACCCCTCCCATCTGAGAGAGCTGGACCTGAGATACAATCATCCAGGAGACTCAGGAGAGAAGATCCTGTCTGCTGGACTGAAGGATCCACACTGGAGACTGGACACTCTCAGGTATGGACAGATAGGTGGAAACTCTCAGGTACGGACAGACAGGTGGACACTCTCAGGTATGGACAGACAGGTGGACTCTCATGATTTGACGTTGAGACGCTTGTTTTTGATTGGTTGAATGTAGCTGCTGTTGATAGTCGTCATGTGTGATTGACAGTTGTGTTGCCTAGCAACAGCAAAGCTCCTCAGTGTGATCAGGAGAGTGATGTCATGTCCATGTTAACATGCTAAAAGAGAATATGCTACTCTGACCCCCCTCCTCCTTTCAGGCTTCAGCCTGCTGGAGTCCGATGGTTGACACCAGGTCTGAAGAAGTGTAAGTGTGTTTTTCTTTTCATTCATCAAACTGTGACATCACTCATTCACATCCTACTGAGGATTAAGATGATGTCATCATCAATAACTGCAGCTGTATTGTGTCTCGTTCTCTCCATCAGATTTCTGTGAACTGGAACTGGATCCAAACACAGTGAACAGGAAACTCAAACTGTCTGATAACAACAGGAAGATGACACAGGTGGGGTTTCATTCACATCCTGATCATCCAGACAGATTTGACTACTGGCCTCAGCTGCTATGTAGAAATGATCTGACTGGTCGCTGTTACTGGGAGGTCGAGTGGAGAGGAAACGTTCAAATAGCAGTGAGTTACAGAGGAATCAACAGGAAAGGAAACAGTTATGACTGTTTGTTTGGAAGAAATGATCAGTCCTGGTGTCTGGAGTGCTCTGGTGGTGGTTATTATGTCTGGCACAATAACAGAGTAACATTCATCTCCTCCTCCTCCTCCTCCTCCTCCTCCTCCTCCTCCTCCTCCTCTGTCTCTAACAGAGTAGCAGTGTATGTGGACTGTCCTGCTGGCACTCTGTCCTTCTACAGAGTCTCCTCTGACACACTGATCCACCTCCACACCGTCAACACCACATTCACTGAATCTCTGTATGCTGGGTTTAGGCTCTGGTCTGGGTCTGGTTCCTCAGTCTCTCTGTGTCCTCTTAGTAGAGCAGATAACAGAAAAATTGTGCAAATTATGATACAAGCATGAAATTTGGTTTGATTGTTCTCTAGGTCCTATTGAGGAAATCTGTTCAATCTGTAGGAGGGAGAGTCTCTCCTGTGTCTTGTGACAACCCGGATAAAACCCCTGTCCACACCGGAAACTGCACGCTACTCGCGGGGGAAAAATATATATTTCTGGGAGTCGAAAGGAGAGAGACGGTGGAGCAATGGAGACCAGGTAGTTAGAGCAACAGAGATCTGTGCGCGAACCTGACAGGGAAAATATAACGTAGTTAGGGTATTTTATATTCTTGTTTGCCACAGTTACAGCAGTCGAAACCTTTACTCACCTCCTCACGCCATAGATCTCCCTCTCAACTTGACACCACTGAACAAAACGAGAACCGCGGTCAGCTGATCCGGGCTCATTCTTACCTCCTTCAGACAAAAAGCATAAAACACAAAAAACCTACTCGGACCGCAGCTCACACACACTGACGACTTGTAAGTAGGCAGACATTTTTGTTTTGTTTTGAAGAACTACTAATAACTAGAAAACTGCAAGCAGTGTCAAACGGGCCCTCACACCTCCCAGTTCGACCCCCAACCGTAACACGTGCCATACGTGCATGTCGCTGCGTGTGGCAGTACAGTCACAGCAGGCATGTAGAGGGTTTGCTCCTGCTCCTTTAATGGAACATTGTGTGATGGGGTTAATGTCTCAACTAGATGGCAAACTAAGACCACAAATGAATCTGGGGGACTTGTCAATACAAATGAATGGGGATGACTTCTTGACGTAATGGCCGACTTCCTGTTGGAGTTAGGGTATGGCTTTAAGAGGATTTTTTGTGCATGTGGACATGATACATAAACTTAAACATAGCTTAAACTTTGAAATCTTCCAATGGAGCCATCTTTTTGGTCACATGGCCTGCTGTTAGGGGGCGCTATGGAGTCCCCTTGCCACATCCACGCCCAATGAGGTTAAAATTGAAAAGGTTTCAGCAGGTGTGACATTTTACGTGCAGCATAAACATCCGACAATGTATGGAGGAGTTATAAGGAGTTGTTTGTTCATAGCAACAAACGACTGCCACGCCACGTAGGCAAATGCATTGCACAACTTTGCATCATCAAGGTGTGAGGATGATACAGATCCAATCTGAAGTCTCTGGAGTCAGACCTATAGGAGGAGTTCGTTAAAGTACGAGGTCTGGAAATGGGGGAAAAAGGCAGAATAATCGCACCTGTGAATTAACATGGCCGACTTCCTGTTGGACTCAGGGCATGGGTCCAAGAGGCTTTTTTGTGCGTCCGGTCATGATATATATGCACCCCAAATTTCGTTCATGTAAGTGCATGTAGGAGGCGGGGCCTCAACTTTTAATGTTCCAGGGGGCGCTGTAGTGTCATCTTGGCACTTGAAAGGTTGCACTTATATCAGAAAACCATATTTGTGATTCTTGACACATTCAATTCAGCAAATTCTTGAGGAATGCGCTGAATTTGGTGTGTTTTGGAGTTTGTCAGTTCATCAAATGAAAGAACTCATGATTTGGAACCTATGTGGCCGGTTTCGTGGCTCTGTGAACATCGTAAAGTCCTCAAAACGGTGCCGAAAAAATTAAAATGGGAGCACGCCACGCAGCGTAGTCGACTTCCTGTTGGGCAAAAAAATTCCAGAAAATGAATTTCCCCATGATCAGATGAGAGCTATGACATATTAATGTGTGTTCATATTAGATATATTAATGTGTATTCATATTAGATATATTAATGTGTGTACTGTTCATATTAGATATATTAATGTGTGTTCATATTAGATATATTAATGTGTGTACTGTTCATATTAGATATATTAATGTGTGTTCATATTAGATATATTAATGTGTGTACTGTTCGTATTAGATATATTAATGTGTGTTCATATTAGATATATTAATGTGTGTACTGTTCATATTAGATATATTAAGGTGTGTACTGTTCATATTAGATATATTAATGTGTGTACTGTTCATATTAGATATATTAATGTGTGTACTGTTCATATTAGATATATTAAGGTGTGTCTTGTGAACTCTTGAAATGCGTGAGACTTGAGAGCTTTGAGACTTTGTGAACTTCAGCACTAAAGTTCTCACACATATAAGTTACAGCTGCTCATTTTCTCAGGTGGTCTGAAACCTCTCAGGGAGTTTTATTACATTCAGTTTGGGACTCTTCATTCATATCATATCTTTCAACACACTGCACATTTTCCTTCTTTTTATTCTCTTTTGTCTTATTTCAGTCTGCTGTGTTTCTGTTTCATTATTTTAAATTCCTATTTAAATAACTAATAATGGATTTTGTATTTCTTCACCATGGTTCATCCCTGACTTCTTCTCTGTTTCTCTGAGCTCACCTTAAATCTCAGTTGAACACCTGAAGGACTGATGATGTCACTGATGACATCACTGATGATGTCACAGTCAATCGTGGTCCAGTGTGTGACTTCCACAGTGTGATGAGGAAACATGAAGCCTCCACAAACACTGAGAATGAACTTTACAGTGAAGTAGTTCAACTGTGCTAATACATTTATTATTACATTATTATTCCAAGCAGAGTATTTTTACCTTCTTAAAACATGTGCAGAGGATCTTTAAAGTTCACACAGTCAACGGATCTTAAAGTCTGTTTGGATTTTTTTTCCATGGCCTGTAAAACTTTGAGCGTTTTTGTCAGATTGACTCAAACATGATCAGTTCTGATGATGTTTATTGATCAGATGTGTTTAATGAAAGTTAAAGATAGATTGGATTGATGTTGAACAGACACACTGAGATACAGAATCACATCTAAACAAACATCATGTGATATTTGTAAAGGAGCTTTAGTAACACCTGACAATATATTGGATTTTAAAGTCCATGTTAATATCATTTATTCACATGTTGTTCAGTGTTGTCAGTAATATTCAGTTATTTGGGTTAAATATGTGTAATTGAAGCGACCAGCAGGGGGCAGAGTGAAACGCTGTCTGACTGCCGGCTAAGTAACACAAGCTGCTTCTTTATGTTTCCTCAGCAATAAAAAGTGAACTTATTCCACCAAACTGTTGATGGAGTGATGTAATACTTTACAACATATCTGATATACTGTGTAATCTGTAAATGTTCATCACAGATAGATGATGTCATGCAGTCAAACAGCTGATGTGAGAGTGGAAGAACAAACTGGTTTTAATGGTTTTAATGGTGACACAGTGTAAAGAGACAGTTTGGTTTGTGATGGTGAATTAAAACTCTTTGTTGTCATTGTGTCGTGAATATAAATGTGTTTAATAAGTGATCGACTCTTCACAGCAACACTGTCTCTGTATTTATTGATTGAAGCAAACAGCTGATCCACAGAGAGCTGCTGAGGCTCAGTGACTCCACTGGATCTGATTATTTATAACATCTTCATTTCTTTTTAAAGCCTAAATGTTCCTGTGTTCATGTTTGGAGAGTGTGAGTGAAGCAAACAGCTCCTCCTCTGACAGGAAGTGATGCTGTGAGTGAACAGCAGGTGGCAGCAGACGCTCATGTTTCTGTTTATCTGTTCATGTTTCTAAAACCATATTTCAACATCTCTCTCCTCCAGAGATTTCCATACATCTCTCCCACATCAACTGTGGGAGGAACTATGAGTTAAATCTGGGAAATGTGGATGGAATTTGACCCTCGGGTGTTTCCTGAATTTCTCTTTGTGTGCTCGTTGTGTTGCAGCTTCTTTTCTCCTTCTGAAGGTATTTATTCTAACTTTATTCAGTTTGTATTGTGAAGGTATTTATTATAACTTTATTCAGTTTGTATTGTGAAGGTATTTATTCTAACTTTATTCAGTTTGTATTGTGAAGGTATTTATTATAACTTTATTCAGTTTGTATTGTGAAGGTATTTATTATAACTTTATTCAGTTTGTATTGTGAAGGTATTTATTCTAACTTTATTCAGTTTGTATTGTGAAGGTATTTATTCTAACTTTATTCAGTTTGTATTGTGAAGGTATTTATTCTAACTTTATTCAGTTTGTATTGTGACAGTTTTCACAGTTTGACTCTTGAATGACTCTTTGTTCATCTTGTTAGTTTAGTTCCAGTAGAAACAGCAGAAATCTGTAGTTCTGAACTCTACTAACAGTCAACAGATCAACAGGAAGTGTTCCTCCATTTTAAAGTGTCTGATAACAGCTGACAGTACTGAGTCAGTGTTCATCAATAACTTCACACATTTGTCTTGTAATCTGTTACACTGAGAAAATGTGTCATTAAATTACAGTTACTGATGTAAATGTTGATGATTACTGTCAGGGATCGAGCAGTGAGGCAATGAGGACACAGGAATAAAAATTCAAAAGAATAGGGTTTTATTTACCCCAAAAATGAAATCTTATACAAAAACCAAGGCAAACTATAAAAGAGGTCAACAAAAGATAACTAAACTCAATATAACAACAAAGAACTGATGTGTGAACAGAATAGACCTCCCGAAACAACATAAGGGAACACATATATAGTGGCTTAGCCAAACCAAATAATACACAAGGGGAAAACAAAATGGACGCCAACTACAACTAAATACAAATCAACCTAACTAAACCCTGAATCCCCCCCATGGCAGAGCAGGAAGTGGCTTGGCTCTTACTGACCTGTGGCTGTATCACCTCCTTTACCAATGATGTAGCCCAGGTACTCTGTCTGCAGCAGCAAAGACACACTTTGATGGGTTTAGTCAGCCCGGCCGAGTGGAGACGATCCAAGACCACCTGCAGATGTTTCAGGTGGTCCTCCCAGGTGGTACTGTAAATAACAATATCATCCAGATATGCTGCAGCAAAACCAGAGAAATCACAAAGTACCTGGTCCATAAGCCTCTGGAAGGTCGCTGGAGCACTGTGCAGCCCAAATGGCAGAACTGTAAACTGGATGAGACCCCAGGGCGTCCTAAAGGCCGTCAGTTCTCTGGACCGCTGAGTGAGTGGCACCTGCCAATAACTTTTGCACAAATCTATTGTGGTCAAGTATTTAGCCTTCCTCAGCTGTTCAAGCCAGACTGACAGACAGAGACATAAACAACATCTGGAGGACAGACAGAGACAAACACAACATCTATGTGTATGTGTGTGTGTGTGTGTGTGTGTGTGTGTGTGTGGAGACTCTGGAGGACTGTAACTAGCTAACCAGTTACCTCTCCCAGTATGAATCAGGTCTCCCAGTATGAACCGGTTCTCCCAGTATGACCCAGTTCTCCCAGTAGAACCATTTCTCCCAGTATGAACCAGTACTTTTTGTCTCAGAACATTTCGTCCATTAAACGTAGAAACTATCTTGAAGTCTCACTTTTATCGTCCAATCAGATTCTTTTCTCAGGTGAGTGAGAGGGAGCCGATTGGCCGGTTGGAGGACAGGTGGATGTAAGCAGGAGTCCGAGGATGCCATGATGTCCCTGAGGTGGACTGGTCTCCCTGCGGTGCTGGTGCCGGTCCTGGTGCTGGTGCAGCTCAGCTGGGTGTGGGGGTCGCGGGCCGACAGGAACCTGGTGTCGGAGGAGTACGTCGGCGCTACGGTGAACGCCACGGTAATGGACAGCCACGGGAACACCGTGCACCTGATGAGCAGCGAGGACGGGACCTACGGACAGAACTCCCCCAAACTGGACTCCAGGGGAGTCGTCTTCACACCTGCACCCCACCACGGAGGTAACGCTCACATGACCTCACACCTGGTCACATGACCTCACACCTGGTCACATGACCTCACACCTGCACCTGCTCACCTGACCTCACACCTGCTCACCTGACCTCACACCTGAGGTCAGGTGACCAGGTGATGCTACTTTCTACTCAACTGTAGTAATTTTACTTCAGACTGAGAGCTTCAGACTTAGAGCTTCAGACTTAGAGCTTTCCTGAACCTTTTGTAACAGAATCAGAAATTTATGACCCAAACAGCGATAACCTAAACGAGCCAATGAGAGCACAGCCTGTTTCAGACAGAGGCTGAACTGAGGCGCTGCTGAAATATGAAGATTGTTTCCTTTACTGTTCAGTACAGCTCCACCAAGAGAGAGAGAGAGAGAGTGTGTGTGTGTGTGTGTGTGTGTGTGTGTGTGTGTGGAGACACTGCGGAGCTTCAGGATGTTGAAGGTCGGAGCGCTTCTCAGGTGTCAGATTACAGTCAAACTGTCCAAGGACACTGCAGCAGCACACTGAGCTCCAACATCCCATAATACTTATTATTGTTATTATCATTATTATTATTATTATTATTATTATTATTATTATTGTTATTATTATATTTTATTAATGGTATTGTTAATGGGCAGGTATTTTCCACCTGAGTGTGTTCCCTATGCGAAAAGCCTTTTGATGATGTCACTGATGATGTCACAGCCTCAGCAGCATCATACAACAGTCTGTAGAGGTGCATTGTGGTAACCATGGTAACGCTGTGTGTCTCAGCGGTGGACCGGCAGGGTTGTGACCCCAACACCCGCTTCCTGGTCCCGGCCCACGTGGTCCACTGGGTGGCGCTGCTGCAGAGAGGAAACTGCACCTTTAAGGAGAAGATCCTGAAGGCCGCCGCCTTCAACGCCACGGCCGTCCTCATCTACAACAACTCCACCCACAAGACGGTGAAGATGGGACACGAAGGTCTGATTATTGATTAGTATGAATTTATATTTATTTCATTTATTGGTGTAGTTATTAATTCATTGTCTTAATTATTATTATTATTTATGACGTTTCAGCTGAACATATGAAGTGATCAGCTTCAAATCAATCATCTCGCTGATCAATAGTTCTACTTAATAAGGAATGTAATGAAAGGTTGGTGGGGTTAGGGTTGGTAGGGTTGGGGGGGAAGGGGGGGTTGGGTTGGTAGGGTTGGTGGGGTTGGGGTGAGTTGGTAGGCTTGGGGGGGGGTTGGAAACAGGTCAAGGGGGGAGGGGCCAGACAAAGGGTAGTTCAAAAAGACCCCTTATGATGAGCAACATGTATGGTTTTCCGTGTCCCTTGCCCGGACGTGGGTCATCGGGGCCCACCCCCTGGAGCCAGGCCTGGGGGTGGGGCTCGGTAACCCTAACCCTAACCCTACGATGGTGGGGGAGGATGCCGGTCAGACCTGGCAGACCCAAACATATTGTGAGGGTCTACTGGGAACGTCTGGCAGAGTCTCCTGTCAGAGAGAGTTTCAACTCCCACCTCCGGGAGAGCTTCGACCACGTACCGGGGGAGGTGGGGGACATCGAGTCTGAGTGGGCCATGTTCTGTGCCTCCATTGTCAAGGCGGCCGACCGGAGCTGTGGCCGCAAGGTGGTCATGGCAGCAATCCCCAAACCCGCTGGTGGACACCGGCGGTGAGGGATGCCGTCAAGCTGAAGAAGGAGTCCTATAGGACCTTATTGGCCTGTAGGACTCCGGAGGCAGCAGACAGGTACCAGCAGACCAAGCGGAGCGCAGCTAGGGCGGTCGCTGAGGCAAAAACCCGGATATGGGAAGAGTTTGGTGAGGCCATGGAGAACTACTTCCAGACGGTTCTAAGAGATTCTGGACCACCATCCGGCTCTCCTATCTCCGTGGGGGGTTCTCCGGGAGTACGTGGTATCGGACCCCCTGATACGAGCCGTCCGTTCCCTGTATGACCGGTGTCAGAGCTTGGTCTGCATTGCTGGTAATAAGTGGGACTTGTTTCCAGTGAGGGTTGGACTCCGCCAGGGCTGCCCTTTGTCACCGATCCTGTTCATAATCTTTATGGACAGGATTTCTAGGTGCAGCCAGGGTGTGGAGGAGGTCCGGTTTGATGACCTCAGGATTGGGTCACTGCTTTTTGCAGATGATGTGGTCCTGTTGGCTTCATCAGACCGTGACCTCCAACTCTTCGCAGCCGGGATGAGAATCAGCACCTCCAAATCCGAGTCCATGGTTCTCAACCGGAAAAGGGTGGAGTGCACTCTTCGGGTCGGGGATGAGATCCTGCCCCAAGTGGAGGAGTTCAAGTACCTCGGGGTCTTGTTCACAGTGAGGGAAGGATGGAGCGGGAGAGCGACAGGCGGATCGATGCGGTGTCTGCAGTAATGCGGACTCTGCACAGATCCGTCGTGGTGAAGAGAGAGCTGAGCTGAAAGGCAAAGCTCTGGATTTACCAGTCAGGGTCAGGGGGGTTAGGGGGGTAGAGAATGATCTGCTTTGTAGGGTTAGGGAACATGCAGAGAAAAGAGTTCAAAGACTTTGAGATAGTTTAGTTTAGTTTTTAAAGGTCACAGCTGATTGGTGGACCTGATCTCTGACCTTAGGGACCGGGGACACGGTGGCGGTGATGATCACGGAGGCGTTTGGGAAGGAGATCCTGGCCCAGCTAGACCGGAAACTTACGGTCCAGGTCTCTGTGTTGGTGGGTCAACGCGGTTCCACCAAGACCATCAACCGCGGCTCGCTGGGGTCCGTGTCCGTGGCCTTGATCGTCCTCCTCATCATCAGCTCCGCCTGGCTCGTCTTCTACTTAATCCAGAAGCTCCGCTACAACAGCGCCCGCGGCCACAGCCAGGTACATGCTAACTACATGCTAATATCACGCTAACTACACGCTAATAACACACTAACTACATGCTAATATCACGCTAACTACACGCTAATAACACACTAACTACACGCTAATATCACGCTAACTACACGCTAATAACACACTAACTACACGCTAATAACACGCTAACTACACGCTAATAACACACTAACTACACGCTAATAACACGTTAGTAACACGCTAATATCACGCTAACTACACGCTAATAACACACTAACTACACGCTAATAACACGCTAACTACACGCTAATAACACACTAACTACACGCTAATATCACGCTAACTACACGCTAATAACACGCTAACTACACGCTAATAACACACTAACTACACGCTAATAACACGCTAACTACACGCTAATAACACGCTAACTACACGCTAATAACACACTAACTACACGCTAATAACACGCTAACTACACGCTAATAACACGCTAACTACACGCTAATAACACGCTAACTACACGCTAATAACACACTAACTACACGCTAATAACACGCTAACTACACGCTAATAACACGCTAACTACACGCTAATAACACACTAACTACACGCTAATAACACACTAACTACACGCTAATAACACGCTAACTACACGCTAATAACACACTAACTACACGCTAATAACACGCTAACTACACGCTAATAACACACTAACTACACGCTAATAACACGTTAGTAACACGCTAATATCACGCTAACTACACGCTAATAACACACTAACTACACGCTAATAACACGCTAACTACACGCTAATAACACGCTAACTACACGCTAATAACACGCTAACTACACGCTAATAACACGCTAACTACACGCTAATAACACGCTAACTACACGCTAATAACACGCTAACTACAGTGTTCTAGTGGGTTCTAAGGTTCTATGAGCTCGTTCTGATGGAGCTGGACCATTGAAGCCTCTTCAGGAAGTGGACTCAGCTTTGGTCTGACCGTCGCACTGTGAATGTTGTGTAATACTCTGTGTGTGTGTGTGTTGTAGCGTCGTCTTGGCGACGCGGTGAAGAAAGCGATCGGGAAGTTGACGACAAGGACGGTGAAGAAAGGAGACAAGGTCAGCACTACACTTCTTCTTCGTTGGTGTTACCTGGAGTTCAGTCCTCTTCTTTGTTGGTATTTCCTGGTGCTAAGGGGTGTGTGTGTGTGTGTGTGTGTGTGTGTGTGTGTGTGTGTCTCTGACTGTGCGTGTGTGTGTGTGTCTCTGACTGTGTGTGTGTGTGTGTGTGTGTGTGTGTTTCTCTGACTGTGTGTGTGTGTGTGTGTGTGTGTGTGTGTGTGTGTTTCTCTGTCTGTGTGTGTGTGTGTGTGTGTGTGTGTGTGTTCAGCCTATGAAGGTCCAGCAGGACTTGTCTGAGGAGCGTTCAGAGTCTCTGGACCTTCCTGAGCCGCTCTACGAGGAGGTCGGTGACTCCGTCACAGGAGCTGCTGCTGCTGGAGCTGTCGTCTGCTTTCAACAAGAAAACTGAAGAGGAGGAAGAGGAGGAGGAAGAGGAAGAGGAGGAGAGGCCGTTTTTATCACAGCAGAGTAAAATCAGTTTGTTCTGGAGTCAGGAGGAGAGTCTGCATCTCATTTATTACACATTAGATTTAGATTCATGAATAAAAAGCTGATCAGCTGATCTCAGCTTATTCTTACATGGAGAATAATCCTAAGTGATCAATAACAAATAATTACTATCAGGACCAAAGAGAGTAAAACACAACATTAATAAACAGGATGAGGAACTACATTTAAATCTCTTTGGTATTAAACCAGAAAACAAATTCATATCATTAAAATCTGACTTTTTGTGCCTGGACACAGCTGATGAAGAGCAGTAACGTAGACTTCATACCTCACATGTAGAAGATGTTTAATCAGTACAAACTATGAAATATAATCATTAAACTGTCTAAACAGGAGCATCTGTGATATTTATCATGTTATATTGAGTCTGAGAGTTTTATGGGTCAAATTATCAGCCTGAAACTGTGAGGACCAATCAGGAGAGAGACTCCTGACTCCTGCTGGATGAGAAGGACTAAAACCAGGATCCAGGACTCTCTGCTCGTCACAAACATTTGATAAAAACATCTGGAGGGACTCGAACCTCCGAGCCTCCGAGATTCGAACCTCCGAGCCTCGAGCCTCGCTCAGAGCTGACGGACGTAAAGACGGAGCAGCAGCTCAGTCGGTCTTTGTGCCAACATGTGAAATATCTTTTTATTCTGTTAATGCCAAAAAAAAAAAAAGCTTCAGTGTTTCAGGAGGAAAATCTTCTGAACATATTGTTTCATAAAATGTTAAAATATGTTTATTTCTAACGTACTAACTGAATATATGACATCGTGTTTCACAATCACACATATCAGCTGCTTCTTTAACTCACATCCTGCCTACATTACCCACAATGCACCTGCACATACTGTCGCCTCGGCAAACGTCACCATAATAATGTGAATTATATCAACAACTGAATATAAATGTTGAGATTTAAAAAGCACTGAAATATTTGACTTTGTGAATCCAACACAACAGCTCTGCTAGAAACTCTACGTTTATAAAGTTTATAAAGTTTATACTCTGTTAACAATCAGCACCATAAACTGTAATCACACTGTTGTTATGAATGGGGGGGGGGTAATTATTATGAATATTACAGCATTCAAATGTAACTGTAATTACTGTCATAATGGTTCAGCATCATAAAGTCATTTAACCATCAAATATTAGTTTTACAGTCATTTTGTGTTTAACGTGAACACATCATATAATCACAGCATCATTTTGTAATTTCACATTAAAATATCGTATTTTCAGTTATATTGTGCCTGGTTTGCTGCAGAAACACATTAATACATTAATACTGTAGATTTACTGCAATTATTAGCCAGAAATGTCTTTTATTGTGAAATTACATCATTTTTACAGAGTTTAGTTTCAGTTCTTGTTTCTATTACTGAGCTCATAGTGGTGATTATGGTGCTTTATATTGATGGTGTTCCTGATACTAACATGGACATAATATTAGGAACACCATCAGTATGAAGCACATGAACTCATCAGTCAGTAATAAACATAAAGCAGAATTATTCCTGACAAACACTGAAGATGTATAAAAGTAGAGTTTATATCAGAGTTGTTTTTATTGGGTTAAATTAAACAGGTGTTCCTAATGAAGAGGAGAGTGTGTGATACTTTACTCTCAGTGTTCATTCCAGGTTATTAAATTCAGATCAACTCTAAATATTCAAGGTAAAAACAGTCGAGCCTGAAAGGAAACGATCCGACCAATCAGGTTACAGCACGCCAGTCATGTGATCAGCCAGGTGTGTTATAGGAACTCTTTTATTAAAAGGTCAGAGGTCAGATTGATGCTTTGCTTTTTCCTTCAGATCTGAACCTGTAAGACTTTGAGTGTTTTTGTCAGATTGACTCAAACATGATCAGTTCTGATGATGTTTATTGATCAGATGTGTTTAATGAAAGTTAAAGATAGATTGGATTGATGTTGAACAGACACACTGAGATACATAATCACATCTAAACAAACATCATGTGATATTTGTAAAGGAGCTTTAGTAACACCTGACAATATATTGGATTTTAAAGTCCATGTTAATATCATTTATTCACATGTTGTTCAGTGTTGTCAGTAATATTCAGTTATTTGGGTTAAATATGTGTAATTGAAGTGACCAGCAGGGGGCAGAGTGAAACGCTGTCTGACTGCCGGCTAAGTAACACAAGCTGCTTCTTTATGTTTAAGCAATAAAAAGTGAACTTATTCCACCAAACTGTTGATGGAGTGATGTAATACTTTACAACATATCTGATATACTGTGTAATCTGTAAATGTTCATCACAGATAGATGATGTCATGCAGTCAAACAGCTGATGTGAGAGTGGAAGAACAAACTGGTTTTAATGGTTTTAATGGTGACACAGTGTAAAGAGACAGTTTGGTTTGTGATGGTGAATTAAAACTCTTTGTTGTCATTGTGTTGTGAATATAAATGTGTTTAATAAGTGATCGACTCTTCACAGCAACACTGTCTCTGTATTTATTGATTGAAGCAAACAGCTGATCCACAGAGAGCTGCTGAGGCTCAGTGACTCCACTGGATCTGATTATTTATAACATCTTCATTTCTTTTTAAAGCCTAAATGTTCCTGTGTTCATGTTTGGAGAGTGTGAGTGAAGCAAACAGCTCCTCCTCTGACAGGAAGTGATGCTGTGAGTGAAGCAAACAGCTCCTCCTCTGACAGGAAGTGATGCTGTGAGTGAAGCAAACAGCTCCTCCTCTGACAGGATGTGATGCTGTGAGTGAACAGCAGGTGGCAGCAGACGCTCATGTTTCTGTTTATCTGTTCATGTCTCTAAAACCATATTTCAACATCTGTCTCCTCCAGAGATTTCCATACATCTCTCCCACATCAACTGTGGGAGGAACTATGAGTTAAATCTGGGAAATGTGGATGGAATTTGACCCTCGGGTGTTTCCTGAATTCTTCTTTGTGTGCTTGTTGTGTCGCAGCTTCTTTTCTCCTTCTGAAGGTATTTATTATAACTTTATTCAGTTTGTATTGTGAAGGTATTTATTCTAACTTTATTGAGTTTGTATTGTGAAGGTATTTATTCTAACTTTATTCAGTTTGTATTGTGAAGGTATTTATTCTAACTTTATTCAGTTTGTATTGTGAAGGTATTTATTATAACTTTATTCAGTTTGTATTGTGAAGGTATTTATTATAACTTTATTCAGTTTGTATTGTGACAGTTTTCACAGTTTGACTCTTGAATGACTCTTTGTTCATCTTGTTAGTTTAGTTCCAGTAGAAACAGCAGAAATCTGTAGTTCTGAACTCTACTAACAGTCAACAGATCAACAGGAAGTGTTCCTCCATTTTAAAGTGTCTGATAACAGCTGACAGTACTGAGTCAGTGTTCATCAATAACTTCACACATTTGTCTTGTAATCTGTTACACTGAGAAAATGTGTCATTAAATTACAGTTACTGATGTAAATGTTGATGATTACTGTCAGGAATCGAGCAGTGAGGCAATGAGGACACAGGAATAAAAATTCAAAAGAATAGGGTTTTATTTACCCCAAAAATGAAATCTTATACAAAAACCAAGGCAAACTATAAAAGAGGTCAACAAAAGATAACTAAACTCAATATAACAACAAAGAACTGAGGTGTGAACAGAATAGACCTCCCGAAACAACATAAGGGAACACATTTATAGTGGCTTAGCCAAACCAAATAATACACAAGGGGAAAACAAAATGGACGCCAACTACAACTAAATACAAAGCAACCTAACTAAACCCCAAATCCCCCCCATGGCAGAGCAGGAAGTGGTCCAGCCTGATGAGCTTGGCCCAAGATTTAAAAGCGCTCCACCTTAGCCCCACCTTTTGGTCCACCAGGAAGAGGCCTCTCACAACCACGGTAACTCAAAGCAAAGAAAAAATTATTAATACAACAGAAAATTCTACAGAAGGTTCAAAATAAACAAACAAATTCTAAATCAAACAAACAGTGTGGTGTGATATTGTGTAATGTTAATTGTTTGGTGTGGCTGGCTGCAAATTAATTTAACCTGTGTAGAAAATCAAACTAAAGTGGAGAGTGAGTGGGTTAGATTTTACCCTGTGTGGCTGTGGCCATCATAATTACAAAGGAGGTAACATGAATATAGAGTAAACAGCTATCCATCAGCAAAGCTTCTTTGTCTTCAAAGCGTCTGAATCCTTCTCAGGTGTCTCGTACTCTGACCGTCACCTGGAAAACTCAAAGTATTAATCAGCACAAAGCCAAATACTTTGAATCAGTATTTTTACATGAATGATTAGATCATACTGTTGGTTGTATGAAGGTTGGACGATATTAGATGCAGCTGTGTGTGTTTGTCATGTGACTGAGAGGAATGAAGAGAAATGATGTGTTGTTGTGTTTGTGTGAAGGTGTTTCTCTGCTATGGATCAGTGTGAGGACAGAGAGGAGGGAGTCCCTCCCTCTAAAAGCTCTCTGTGTGGGGAACATGACAGCCAGACCAAAGCTCAGAGGTGAGATGAGGATCTCTAACTGTCCATCACTGTTCTCCACTCACATCACTCCACCATCATTATTCACACTCAAACATCTGTGTGTGTTGTGTTGAAGAACAAAGAAGCAGCACAGACCTGGACCTGGACCTGGACCTGGACCTGGACCTGGACCTGAACCTAGAACCAGCTGTGTGTCCATGAAGAGCAACCGGTCCATGGATGAACCATCCATCCACCCAGACCTCCGTCTCTCCAGCTATGCTCATCAGCTCCTCCTGGGGGATTCCAAGGCGTTCCCAAGCCAGAACCCTCCAGTGTGTTCTGGGTCTCCTCCCAGTTGGACGTGCCTGGAACTCCTCCACAGGTGGGTGTCCAAGAGGCATCCTGACCAGGGGCCTGTTTCAGGAAGCAGGTTTAACTAACTCTGAGTTAAAGAACTGGGCCTTCATTAAATTATGGAATTATTATTGTTATTATTATTTTAAATAGGCCTATTTGTGGAAAACATATGTAATATTTGAGTTACATAAAAGCTTTTTATTTGTTTTCTTCCTAATTGTCCTTGAAATAGTGGCCAAGAACCCCCCCCACCCCCAACACAAAAATGGTTTGGCCACTGATCAAAATTTGATGTTGTCATTTGATTTGAAGTTCAATACGCTCAAAATGTCCAATCAGCACAAGTCCGGTGCTCAGAAAAGGAAAGAAAAGAGAAAAAGAGAAGAAGAAAATAAAGGCCTCAGAGATTTTCTTCACAAATATTTTAAAAAAGGTGGTGACGATGAAGCTGGAACTAGTGAAGTCAACGTAGAGCAAACCAACGTTTAACATGTCAGCTCTAATGTTAACGTCCATTAGCTTGTATAAAAGCCTGACACAACACGTTATCTTTGACAGAAACAGTTGAGTTTGGTAGCTCCGTCAGAGAGGAGAGAGATCCAGCTGCAGTCAGGTGACAGAGAGAGTGATGCGGGAGGGGCCTGTTGCCCTGGAGCAGAGGGACAGATTCAGGTTACCGGTGAGAGAGAAGAGAGAGAGTCACAGTGATGCGGGAGGGGCCTGCTGCCCCGTCGGAGAGTCTGAGCAGGATGGATCAGAGACTGATCACATGCTTAATTTCAGCGATCCTGCATTATGGCCAACTAGAGTGACCGACTCTGATAGAGTGAACATCATACATGTGATGGCAAAACGAATGCCTTTCTCAGAGAGGGCAAAAGAATTGACAGCAGATGCAGAGGGCAGGGAATTCCCAAACTATTTGACCTATTCGACATCCCACAATGGAAGGGAAAAAATAGATAGGGACTGGATAGTATATAGCAGCTCACAACAGGCCTTATTTTGCCTACCATGCTTGCTGTTCTCCTTTGAAGTAGAGAAAAAGTCAACTAGTGCACTAAATTCCACAGATGGGATGAAAATATCGAATATAAAATACAGAAAGCTTTATGAGAGATTTCCAGAACATGAAAGAAACCGTGCACACAAACATTGTTATTGGAAATGGAAGAATCTACAACATTCTGTCCTACAGACTTCTGGAATTGACAGCCAACAACAAAAAATGATGGAGACAGAAATAAAAAAAAACAAAGCACTACTGAAGCGACTGCTGGATGTAACACTGTACTTAGCCTTCAGGAATCTGCCATTCAGGGGCAGCACAAATACACTGAATGAGCCAGACAATGGGAATTTTCTTGGCATAATTGAGCTGTTGGCAAAGTATGACAGTATCCTAAATGACCATTTGAAAAATATTAGAGAGCACCGGCAACAAGGAAAGAGACTCCAAGCTCATTACCTTTCACCTGACAGCCAAAACGAATTTATTGAACTTTGTGCTCAGCGTGTCCTAAACACTATTTTGAGGGAAAGGCAAGAAACAACATTCTATTCCATAATGTGTGATGCAACACCAGATGTGTCAAACTTGGAGCAAAATGTACTGTTGCTGAAGTATGTCAGTCAAACTTCCCCTGAGGGTGGGTGGGAAATAAATGAATGTTTCAAGGACTTCTCAAAAAAGACAGGAGAGGAAATCACCACAATGGTGGAACAATCACTAGGTGAACATGGGATAGAAATAGCTGATTGCAGGGGTCAGTGCTATGATAATTGGGCTAACATGGCAGGGAAAGTGAGAGGAGTGCAAGCTTGCATACTGAATAAAAATCCCTTGGCCACATACTCACCATGTGCATCTCACACGTTAAACCTAGTTGGTGTCCATGCAGCCCGGGCCTGCCCAGAAATAGACATATTCTTTGGCTTCATCAATCAGCTGTACAAACTATTCAGTGGCAGCCCTCACCGATGGGAAATCTTACAAAGAGTTTTGGGTTGTTCTCTGCACAGCTTGTCTGACACACAATGGAGTGCGCGGATAGAGGCAGTGCGCCCAGTAGCAAAACATTTGCCGGTGTAATCCAGGCATTAGACACCTTTATCACTACAGGTAACCTCACCAGTGAAGCCAAAGCTGAAGCACAGGGTCTAAAGACCTACTTTCAGTCCTTTAATGCAGTTTTGCTCCTCACTTTTTGGGTCAAGGTGTTACAATGCATAGAGGATAGAAACCTTACCAGCCAGTCCTCAACCATCTCACTTGATGTGCAAGCTGTCAATATAAAGGAACTGGAGGAGGAGATTGCCTGCATGCGTGCATCATGGGACAGTTTTCTGACAGAGGCAACTGCTGTTGCCACGTCCATGGGCATCAAATCCCTGTTAGAAATGAGACAGAGAAAGAGGAAGCATTTCTTTGATGAGTCAGAAAAGCGAGGGACAGAGGAGCAAAGCCCAGAGACCCTATTCAGAGATAGAGTGTTTCATGTTGCAATGGACAGGATAATCTCTCAACTACATGTACGGTTCTCATCAATGCAGCAGATATGTGACGAGTTCTGCGTCCTGTGGAATTTCAGAGATATGCCACAGGACAGCATCAGTGCATCATGCTCAAAGCTCTCTGAGAAATATAAGAAAGACCTCACGGAGTCCCTTGAAGACCAAATTCAGCACTTAAAGAAAATATATAGTGCAACTTTTGAAGACGGTCTTGGACCTCTGGACCTACTTAATGCCATATACACAATGGGACTACAGAGCATTTATGGAGACCTGTGTGTCCTGCTGCGTATTTTCCTGTATCTGCCTGTGACTGTGGCTGGAGGTGAGCGGGCCTTCAGTAAAATGAAGATAATAAAAAAAATACTTGCGCTCTAACATGTCCCAGGAGAGGCTCAACGGTTTGGCAATGCTCTCCATAGAGCATCAACTTGCCAAGAAACTGGACTTTAAAGACATCATAGATGATTTTGCCACAAAGAAAGTTCGGCACATGGCATTTGGAGTTCAAATCTAAACATCCAGCAGTAGCCTAAAATACAAAGGTAAATATTTATTTGTTTTCTGCTAGTGTCCGAATTCCAATACATATGAAGAGTGTATTTGGCAACAGCTTATGTGTAGTTTGTTAATGTTAACCATTATTGTCAATGCCTGTCACTTGTCTTTTGCAAAGAGAGATGTGAGGAGAGGAGAGGAAGAGCAGAGGAGAGGAGAGGAGAGGAAGAGCAGAGCAGAGGAAGAGCAGAGGAGAGAGGAGAGGAAGAGCAGAGGAGAGGAGAGGAAGAGCAGAGGAGAGGAGAGGAGAGGAGAGGAGAGGAAGAGCAGAGGAGAGAGGAGAGGAAGAGCAGAGGAGAGGAGAGGAAGAGCAGAGGAGAGGAGAGGAGAGGAGAGGAGAGGAGAGGAGAGGAAGAGCAAGGGAAAAGGAGAGATCTGGGCGCGGGGGGGCCCATCTAAGATTATCTCGTCCCAGGCCCAGGCAAGACTGTCAGCTGTCCTGATTACAAGCTTCTGCTGTGTTGTTTAGCCTGCCCTACCTCATTAAACAGCATTTAAATGCTACATTCAACATGTTATATATATTTCAGTAGTTGATGAAATCTTCTAAGCAAAGAAGAAAGTCAATTTTTCAGCCATCCCAACACTGCCAGTATTTAATATTGTCTATTTGAAAGCAACACCTACATGCCTTTATACATACAACACTACAAAAGTGTAAACGTTTCAGTGCAATAGTCAAGTTTAGTTTTATGTTTGGGAATTTTCACCTTAATTTAACAGTAGCTGGTATACAGAAAAAGTTCCTCACTGGTATCAAACCAGCGGCACTGTCACTATGAAGCATGAGCAGTAACCACTTGGCTATCAATCACCTTCAAATATTGCATTTGTGACAGCCCGACAGACGGTTGCCTTGGAAACATGAACTTGAACAGAGAACTTACCCTGAACTGAGAGCATGTCCATGTGGTGTCGTACAGACGATACGAGGGCTGAGAATATTGTTCAGATAAATTATCGATTGTACAGAAAAATGGAAACACTCAAACAGAACATCATCAGAGATAAAACATCCCAGCGGGGTCCGATCACCCTCTGACGGAGATTTGTGCTTCAATATTAACTGACTCTTTAAGAAAAGGACACACCATGTCTGACAGCTCCTTCAGTCTGCAGGCTTCAACTAAAAAGGAGGAGAAACTCAGGGTTAGTTGAAGAAAACCTGCCAGCGAGCAGGTTAGGTTCACGGAGTATGTTGCCATGGTAACTGACTCAGAGTTAAGCTGAACGGGCTTTGTGAAACTGAAAACCAGAGTTTCCCTCATCTCAGGGTTAACTAACTCAGAGTTTTCACTAAACCTGCTTTCTGAAACAGGCCCCAGGAGCCCAAACTGTTGTGTTGTTGCTGTGGGTCCTTATATTACAATAAGGCAGGTTACAGGCAGCACATGTCTCACCAAGCTTCAACCTCTGAGGCCTGAGGCCTGTACTACGAAGCTGGATTAACCTATCCAGGATATCTCTCCGTTACCTGGGTTGACTTATCCAGATATTCGCAGTCCAGGATAAGCGGTACTACGAAGCTGGTTATCAACTCGGTAAATCAACCCAGGGTTTTCCAATCTGGATCTCTGCGCGCTCACATAAAGGGGAGGGGTCTGCAGCGTCTGACCAATCACAGACATAAAGAAACCCTGCAGAGCAGACTACTTTACCATGGAGGAGCAGACAATTATTCTTCATAAATATGAAGAATTCAAACATCATCCAGGCCAAAAGCAACACTGATGATGCAGCAGCAAAAGCCAGGAAGGAATGCTGGCAGAAAATTGACGACTCTGTTAATGTGTAAATTCATGAGATCATACAATATTAATTTATCAGACAATATAAACGGACTCTGATCACACAATGTCACTTTATTACGGCACAGACGTTTGATGCAGATCGCTTCCTCAGTGCCCTTCCTCTCATAAGAGACATTAAGTTAGTTTAATATTCAACATTCAAAATACAAACCTATTATGCGCTTCAACCATTTGAGTGAATGATTTCAAACCAACTGTATAACATACAGAATAATATCCCTCATGTGCCTCAAGGATTATTTTACAAATATATATTTTGGCCAATTAAAAAATTGCATCTATCCCTAAAAACTCTTGCTCTCCTAAGCGCTCCTCTCACGATCCACGCACCAACGTCAACAGGATCTTCTAATAATGGGCAGGTCATTTTCTAAGAGAGCTGATTGGTCAGGAGGTGGTGCTTTTGTACTCATTGATCTCTTATCCAGAACATAACCTGCTCCGGAGCAGGTTAGCCGTTCAGCATAAGTTACCATGGTGATTTACCAGGTAAGAAGTGAACCAGCTTCGTAGTACGGAAAACCCAGAGTTAACCCTGAAGTTACCTCCATAAGAGAAAATCCAGCTTCGTAGTACAGACCTCGGAACTACTCCCAGCATTCACCTGTGGTGACATCATCATGTAAACAAAATACCATTACACCACACAAACCACCTCAGCTGGCTCCTTTCCATGTGAAGGAGCAGCGGCTCTACTCCGAGTCTCCCCCTGGTGCCCAATCTCCTGACCCCCTCCCCCCTCTCTAAGGCCGTGTCCAGACACTCGTCAGAGGAAACTCATTTCAGCCGCTATTATCCATGATCCTATTCTTTTGGTCACTACCCAAAGCTCGTGACCATAGCTGAGGCTTGGAACGTAGACCGACCAGTAAATGGAGAGCTTTGCCTTCAGGCTCAGGACGGTTCGGTGCAACACCTGCATGAAAATATATTGGATAAACCAATATATTTTAAAAGACAGCATTCTTCAAAGAAAGGGTGAGTCTTTTTCCGTTGATGAACGTGTCCTTACATTTCGTCATAGTTTCCGTCCTCGTACTTTAGTTCTTATTTAGTTAATCGTCTTGTTTTTGGCAGGAAGAAAAAGTTACACTTATCTTCCACCGGGAGAGTTGAAAGGAGGCTCCTTTAATTTTATATTGTGAATGGGACTGGGGGGGGGGGTCATAGGGAATATGTTTATTTTACTCAACATTCATGTTTTTGTTCTTCAATGAAAGAATTGATTAAAGTCCTGATCACTTACGAATCAGACAAAATGTCTTTTTTTTTTTTTTTTTAATTATTAGTTTGCATGTCTGCTTATGACAAAACAAAATCTTTATATTTATGTTTGTATACATCTGATACAGTTTGTATAAATTACCCAACATTTACAGTTAATTCCCATAAATTCCCATAATTTCCATGGAAAGTTTCCAAACTGGAATGTTTCAAAAATTCCCCAGCTTAACTTCCCTTGGAAAGTTTCTGGAAATGTATTGTACATTTTCCATCCCTTTGCAACCCTAACTGTGGCTGAAGACTTAACAGTGAATTTCCCTCCATGGTGGTTCATCTTCTCTGTCAAACAGGATCCATCAGAGACCAGTCTCACCGGAACCTGGACCTGGACCTGGACCTGGACCTGGACCTGGACCTGGACCCAGCTGTGTTTCCATGAAGAGTGACTTTTCCATATTTGAACCAATATATTTTAAACGTGGACAACCAGCTGCTGGAAGGTAAGAATGTAAAGCTGCAAAGACTGAACAGACTTTTCATTTCTATCCAACATGCACATTTATCAGAGCTGTTGTTGTTTCAGGATCCATCAGAGACCAGAATCTCCTGGACCTGAACCCAGCTGTCTGTCCATGAAGAGCGACCGGTCCATGTTTGAACCAATGTATTTTAAACATGGACAACCAGCTGCTGGAATGTAAGAATGTAAAGCTGCAAAGACTGAACAGACTTTTCATTTCTATCCAACATGCACATTTATCAGAGCTGTTGTTGTTTCAGGATCCATCAGAGACCAGAATCTCCTGGACCTGGACCTGGACCCAGCTGTCTGTCCATGAAGAGTGACTTTTCCAGGAACAAACCAATACATTTTAAAAGACAGCATTCTTCAAAGAAAGGGTAAGTCACTATCAGATGACTTCATAATGTCAGTAATGTTAGAAGAGAAACTCTAAAACTGTATTAATACTTCAGTTCAACCTGTTAATGTAACGGGTGTGGAAGTGGTAGGACCCAGGGAAGAGCTGGACCAAGTGGCTGGGGAGAGGGAAGTCTAAAGCTCTTCACACTGCTGATAGTTTATCAACAGCTACTGTGGCTAAAGACTTAACAGTGAGTTTCCCTCCATGGTGGTTCGTCTTCTCTAACAGGATCCATCCAAGACCAGTCTCACTGGAACCTGGACCTGAACCCAGCTGTGTGTCCATGAAGAGTGACTGGTCGAAGGATGTACCTGATTTTTTAAAATCTGGACAACCAGCTGCTGGAAGGTAAGAATGTAAAGCTGCAAAGACTGAACAGACTTTTCATTTCTATCCAACATGCACATTTATCAGAGCTGTTGTTGTTTCAGGATCCATCAGAGACCAGAATCTCCTGGACCTGAACCCAGCTGTCTGTCCATGAAGAGCGACCGGTCATATGACTTTCACATTGATTTTAAAGGAGGACGTCCATCAGCTGATCAGATGTAAGCTGTAACTGACAGTAAACGTTATGCTATAAATTAACTGGTTTACATGACGTGTTGTCCGACCTCGTCAGTGAAAAGCCGGCCGTCATAGAGAGGGAGGAGACGTGATCATCATTTAAATATGGAGATAACACATCACATGCTCACACAGTCTCTCCTGGAACACATTCATGCTGTTTCACTCAGTTGTTCATATGAAAAGTGACATGATTTATTTATTTATACATTACAGACATAAAAACATGTTGAAGTGAAAACACTTATTTCCAACATGTTAAAAGACAAAACACAAGACAAGCAACATGAAACTGAATCAGCACAAATTAAATCAAATAATAAACACAAAGTAAAACTGTCATTATAAAGCTGTTCCATAAATAAGTCCTGACCTGACTTCTATAAGCTCCTCTCATGTTTAACAGCTGGATGTGTAACAAGAAGCTGTTCCACAACACAGCACCAGCTTAAAAAAGGAACTTGTGCCTCCATTATTCACTGGAGGGACTTTATATGAACACACTGGCCCTGGTGTTACAGCCATGCTGAGGATGTTTCATTATCTGTCAAGTATTGAGGATCAAAGCCGTTGATAATGTTGAACATATGATGCAGCTTCTGTTGTTCTACTCTGAGCTGTACTGGCAGCAGTCCTACACTTCTGAATCCATCACAACCAACATGAGTTAAAGAGGAAACATTTCATTAATACTGAATCATATTATTTTATATCAGCTGCAGTTTGATCCTGAATTTAGATGTTAAACCACTGAACCAATCAGAACATCAGAATCAAACTGATGCTGTACCAATGAGGACATGAGAAGTTTCTACAGAAAAGTCAAAAACCTTCGTCTGTGAAACAGGAACTGAAGTTTGATGGCAAACTTTTTAACAACAACAGATTCACAGGACAGTGACTGGTCCAATATTATTCCTAAATATGAGACAAAATATCATCAAACTTCATTATAAAAGATTTTTAATGTATTTGTTCTTGACATCTTTGTTCCAAACAGGATTGACTGGCTTTAACCCAAATGTATTGAAAGCTTGTTATCTATGAGCCACTCTCTGACACTTTCTGATTCTTTACTAAGAGTTGTGAGTTTCACTGACATCATTCCCAGAGAGCAGAAATGCAGAATCATCACAGCAGCTGTCAGATCATTTATATACATAAGAAATAAAACAGAAGCGTGCAGCACCTCACATGTAATATCCCGAGGTTCTGATAAAACCACTTCAACATCACACACTTTACTTCTTCTTGTAAGAAATAAACCATTTTACAGCAGTGTGTCCAAACAGACATAATGTGAGCTCATTCTTCATGATTCCTCCACAGAGTGGACCAGGAGAGCTCAGAGGTTCCCAGTGGTCAGTCTGCCCAGCAGCATCAAACACACCTGGACTCCATATTTATGGTCTGTACATGTACAACAACTACTTTTACATCTATTGTGTTCACAATCATCTCCATGCTGCACTTTGTAGACCAGTGGATTGTCAGTGTGTCCAACATGGATCTGATGTTTGCTTCATGATGTTAGTTTGATTGTGTCATTCATATATTATTCTGTTCCAGCTGCTGGAGGAGAACATCGTCACTTTTGTGAAGAACGAGCTGAAGAAGATGCAGAAGGTTCTGAGTCCAGATTACCCAGAATGCTTAGAGAGTCAGAGGGAGGATGAGGAGGTGTTGGACGGTGAGGAGGAAGAGCAGAGGAGGAGCAGCAGAGAGGCATTTCTGAAGATCACAGTGCACTTCCTGAGGAGAATGAAGCAGGAGGAGCTGGCTGACTGTCTGCTGAGCAGTAAGAGGATTTCTATAAAGATTTAACATGATGGATAAATGAGACATTTACTGAGATATTTTACATAAAATATGTTTATATTCTTTTTTTGTGTTTGTTCATTCAGGAACTCGTGCTGTCAGGTGTCGACGTAAACTCAAGTCTAACCTGCAGAAGAAGTTCCAGTGTGTATTTGAGGGGATCGCTAAAGCAGGAAACCCAACCCTTCTGAATCAGATCTACACACCGCTCTACATCACAGAGGGAGGGACTGCAGAGGTCAATGATGAACATGAGGTCAGACAGATTGAAACAGCATCCAGGAAACCAGACACACCAGAAACAACAATCAGACATGAAGACATCTTCAAAGCCTCACCTGGAAGAGATGAACCAATCAGAACAGTCATGACGAAGGGAGTGGCTGGCATTGGGAAAACAGTCTTAACACAGAAGTTCACTCTGGACTGGGCTGAAGACAAAGCCAACCAGGACATACACTTCACATTTCCATTCACTTTCAGAGAGCTGAATGTGGTGAAAGAGAAAAAGTACAGCTTGGTGGAACTTGTTCATCACTTCTTTACTGAAACCAAAGAAGCAGGAATCTGCAGGTTTGAAGAGTTCCAGGTTGTGTTCATCTTTGACGGTCTGGATGAGTGTCGACTTCCTCTGGACTTCCACAACACTGAGATCCTGACTGATGTTACAGAGTCCACCTCAGTGGATGTGCTGCTGACAAACCTCATCAGGGGGAAACTGCTTCCCTCTGCTCGCCTCTGGATAACCACACGACCTGCAGCAGCCAATCAGATCCCTCCTGAGTGTGTCGGCATGGTGACAGAGGTCAGAGGGTTCACTGACCCACAGAAGGAGGAGTACTTCAGGAAGAGATTCAGAGAAGAGGAGCAGGCCAGCACCATCATCTCCCACATCAAGACATCACGAAGCCTCCACATCATGTGCCACATCCCAGTCTTCTGCTGGATCACTGCTACAGTTCTGGAGGATGTGTTGAAAAGCAGAGAGGGAGGAGAGCTGCCCAAGACCCTGACTGAGATGTACATCCACTTCCTGGTGCTTCAGTCCAAACTGAAGAACGTCAAGTATGATGGAGGAACTGAGATGGATCCACACTGGAGTCCAGAGAGCAGGAAGATGATTGAGTCTCTGGGAAAACTGGCTTTTGAGCAGCTGCAGAAAGGCAACCTGATCTTCTATGAATCAGACCTGACAGAGTGTGGCATCGATATCAGAGCAGCCTCAGTGTGCTCAGGAGTGTTCACACAGGTCTTTAAAGAGGAGAGAGGACTGTACCAGGACACGGTGTTCTGCTTCGTCCATCTGAGCCTTCAGGAGTTTCTGGCTGCTCTTCATGTCCATCTGACATTCATCAAGTCTGGAGTCAATCTGCTGGCAGAACAACAAACAACATCCCAGACACATCTCTACCAGAGAGCTGTGGACGAGGCCTTAAAGAGTCCAGATGGACACCTGGACTTGTTCCTCCGCTTCCTCCTGGGTCTTTCACTGCAGACCAATCAGACTCTCCTACGAGGTCTGCTGACACAGACAGGAAGTAGTTCACAGACCAATCAGGAAACAGTCGAGTACATCAAGAAGAAGATCAGTGAGAATGTGTCTGTAGAGAGAAGCATCAATCTGTTCCACTGTCTGAATGAACTGAATGATCGTTGTCTAGTGGAGGAGATCCAACAGTCCCTGAAATCAGGAAGTCTCTCCACAGATGAACTGTCTCCTGCCCATTGGTCAGCTCTGGTCTTCATCTTACTGTCATCACAAAAAGATCTGGACGTGTTTGACTTGAAGAAATACTCTGCTTCAGAGGAGGCTCTTCTGAGGCTGCTGCCAGTGGTCAAAGCCTCCAACAAAGCTCTGTAAGTACACAGATAGTTATTGATTGATTTATTCAAAAGACATTCAAAGAATGGAGAAAAAAAAATAACTTGTTAAATCTTTTTTCTAAATATATTCTTCAGACTGACTGACTGTAACCTCTCAGAGAGAAGCTGTGTAGCTCTGTCCTCACTTCTCAGCTCCCAGTCCTCTAGTCTGAGAGATCTGGACCTGAGTAACAACAACCTGCAGGATTCAGGAGTGAAGCAGCTTTCTGCTGGACTGGAGAGTCCACAATGTGGACTGGAAACTCTCAGGTCAGGATTCATCAACCTGTTCAACTGATCATCATTTAAACTGTGATTTATATGAGGAGATAAACACCTGGACATTTTCTCTACTCAGATTATCTTCAGCATGTGTTTAGACCCTGTGAATAACTTTCTATTAATATATATTTATTAGTTTTGTTGTGTCTCTGCTGTTGGAACCTGAAATACCAGAGAGGAGTTTAACTGTGTAACTGGCCCAAAGTAAAACACACAGACAGTTATTCAGTGAACAGGTTTTGGTTAACAGTTGTAGTTTCTTTTAATCTCAGAGCAGTATCTGTGCTGGGATGACAGTGATTGTTACTCACCATGGTGATATGACACTTCACCTCAGCTGTTATCTGGTTAACCACCATCTATTTCTTCTTTAGTTTCAAACAACCTTAAAACTGGATGATCACTGAAACTGAATGAAGGAGTCAGAAATGTTTGCTTTCTGTTATCTTTTACTGTTATTTCCACAGTGTTCAGTCCTTATTTGAACATTAGTTGTGATTCCTGTTCTGTATTCAACTGTGAGCATCTGAGACGGAGTCATTTAGCTCTGTGACATGTTGGAGGTTTGATGTTCATACAAACTGTAGTCAGAGTCTGTCACCTGCAGCTCTTCATCTAATCAGCTCACTGTGGCTGCTTTTTATTTTATTTAAATCTATTTTTAGCAGTGAAGAGTTAGCAATTGCTAACATCATGTTGACTAAGGTTACAGGAAGCTGGAAGTACTTCACAATAAAAGCTTAACAGTGGTTGGCCATTTGAATTGAGAAGTAGTGACTGAAAGTATGAAGTTGAACTGTAAAGATGACAGAAACACATTGGTGATGACAATAATAAACACAGGAGCTTCCAGTCCTGCAGTGATCTCAGATCATGTGACACGTGTGTTGTTTTGTGTGTTCAGTCTGTCAGGATGTCTGATCACAGAGGAAGGCTGTGCTTCTCTGGCCTCAGCTCTGAGGTCCAACCCCTCCCATCTGAGAGAGCTGGACCTGAGATACAATCATCCAGGAGACTCAGGAGAGAAGATCCTGTCTGCTGGACTGAAGGATCCACACTGGAGACTGGACACTCTCAGGTATGGACAGACAGATGGACACTCTCAGGTTTGGACAGACAGGTGGACACTCTCAGGTATGGATAGACAGGTGGACAATCTCAGGTATGGACAGGTGGACACTCTCAGGTATGGACAGACAGGTGGACACTCTCAGGTATGGACAGACAGGTGGACACTCTCAGGTATGGACACATAGGTGGACAGTCTCAGGTATGGACAGACAGGTGGACACTCTCATTGTCCACATGATTTGACGTTGAGACGCCTGTTTTTGATTGGCTGAATGTAGCTGCTGCTGATATTTGTATGTGTGATTGACAGTTGTGTTGCCTAGCAACAGCAAAGCCCCTCAGTGTGATCAGGATCAGAGCTGCAGGGGAAACATATGGCTGACTTTTTCTAGAGTGATGTCATGTCCATGTTAGCATGCTGATAGAGAACGTGCTGCTCTGACCCCCCCCTCCTCCTTTCAGCCTGCAGCCTGCTGGAGTCCGATGGTTGACACCAGGTCTGAGGAAGTGTAAGTGTGTTTATCATTTCATTCATCAAACTGTGACATCACTCATTCACATCCTACTGAGGATGAGGATGATGTCATCATCAATAACTGCAGCTGTATTGTGTCTTGTTCTCTCCATCAGATTTCTGTGAACTCACACTGGATCCAAACACAGTGAACAGTAAACTCAAACTGTCTGACATCAACAGGAAGATGACACAGGTGGGGTTTCATTCACATCCTGATCATCCAGATAGATTTGACTGGTGGCCTCAGCTGCTGTGTAGAAATGATCTGACTGGACGCAGCTACTGGGAGGTCGAGTGGAGCGGATACGTTCAAATAGCAGTGAGTTACAGAAGAATCAACAGGAAAGGAAACAGTTATGACTGTTTGTTTGGAAGGACTGAACAGTCCTGGAGTCTGGAGTGCTCTGGTGGTGGTTACTCTGTCTGGCACAACAACAGAGTAACACCTATCTGCTCCTCCTCTTCCTCCCCCTCCAACTTCTCCTCCTCTGTCTCTAAGAGAGTAGCAGTGTATGTGGACTGTCCTGCTGGCACTCTGTCCTTCTACAGAGTCTCCTCTGACATACTGATCCACCTCCACACCGTCAACACCACATTCACTGAACCTCTCTATGCTGGGTTTACGTTCTGGTATCCTGGTTCCTCAGTCTCTCTGTGTCCTCTTAGTGGAGCAGATAACAGAAAAATTGTGCAAATTATGATGCAAGCATGAAATTTGGTGTGATTGTTCTCTAGGCCCTATCGAGGAAATCTGTCTGATTGGACATTTGAAAATCCAAGATAGCGGCCATTTTTCAAGATGGCTGCCAAATTATCTGTAGGAGGGAGAGTCTCTGCTGTGTCTTGTGACAACCCGGATAAAACCCCCGTCCACACCAGAAACTGCACGCTACTCGCAGGGAATATATTTCTGAAAATATATTTCTGGGAGTCGGAAGGACAGAGATGGTGGAGCAATGGAGACCAGGTAGTCAGAGCAACAAAGATCTGTGCGCGAATCTGACAGGGAAAATATAACGTTGTTAGGCCATTTCATATTGTTAGCCACAGTTACAGCAGCCGACACCTTTATTCACCTCCTCACGCCATAGATCTCCCTCTCAACTCGACACCACTGAACAAAACGAGAACCGCGGTCAGCTGATCCGGGCTCATTCATACCTCCTTCAGACAAAAAGCAAAAAGTTTAGCACGTGTTGCTCTGCACCGAGACACACTTCCTGTTTGAGTTCACAAGTCAGAACTTGATTTGATTTGTGAAAGTCACCAGATTTACTCTCTTGATGCTTTATAGTGTATTTATATATTTACACATTTACACATTTTGTCACCAAGCTTTTATAAAACATGTTTAATAATGTTCTTACTGCTTACTTTACTAATGATGATTTTTTCTTTATATTAAACAGAAAGAGCTGCTGGAGTTCATGTTAGTAAAGAGTTTACTGCTGTGTTAAACAGGAAGTAACTTTACCATTAAAAACACCAACATGTGAGAATACTTCAGATGGCACTCTGTCCTTCTACAGAGTCTCCTCTGACACACTGATCCTGATCCTAACCCTTCAACACCACATTCACTGGGTCTGGGTCTGTGTGCTGGGTTTGGGTTCTGGTTCCTCAGTGTCTCTGTGGGAGGAGACAGGAGAACCACGTCCCTCCTTTTATTGCTCTTAAACAAATTTAATTTCTCCCAAACTGTATAAAGTTCATAAATCTTGAAAATGTTTGAATAGCTCCAAAAATTAAAAACTAAAACAAACGTAGACGTCTGAATGTGATTGTCTTTAATGGAGGGTTGATGTCAGATGGATGAATGAAAAGTTTAAATAGATCATTAAACTCATCATCACCATCATCTTTCATTCATGCTGCTATATTAATAATAATCTGTTGAGTTCATGTTGTAATGAAAGTTCAGCTTCACAGTTATTAATAATAAAATCCTTAAAGGTTGAATATGTAGAATATTTATTAAAAGCTATATATTTTTTTATAAATAATACAGTCACGGGGTGTTTTGAGGGGTACAGAATGAAAGTATTGCTTTTCCATAAAAAAAAAAAATTAGTCTGAATTAATATTTTTAAAATTTTTTGACGGGTTAGACAATGACGTTCTGTGTACATTGTACCAGCCAATTAGCGACCGGAAGTGCGGGTTGCCATGGTTGTCTGTTGTTCCGGTGCAGCTACTGTAGGCTGGCACTGGGTGAAATGGAGTTGTAAACAAACACGGCCGTGTTGGACTCACTAAAACCAGCGTTTTTTGCTCTCAAGTACAACTTTTCATCACAAAACTTCGAAGGTAAGACAGAATATCTGTTAGTTGCTGTAAATAAGTGGTTGTTTAACTTTGTGTTCTTTGGCTGCTGGTTCACTGAGTTTGTGTCGGAGGGTAATAATAGTGGTACTGTTGAACTCGCCAGGGTCTTAGCTTTCATATGAGATGCTATTTGTTTGTGTACCATGAAGTATCAGAGCGGTATGATGTGCAGTATGACTGTATTGCTACATCATTAGGGCAGCGTTTTATGCCTTTTGCTGCGGAGAGTCTGAGGGTCTCTCAATTAGGGGACCTTGGAGTTAAACAGGTTTATCTGCTACTCCCACTGCCATTACAATGTAATGTACCTCGGTGGTTTCAAGTTAGTTACAGCGAGGGTATGTTCGCTTCCTGTTTTCAAAATAAAAGCACCAACTCTATCGTTATGGTTTTCTTAATAATAATAAAAGGCAACGTGTGTTTTATTTTGTGAAAATGACTGGAAGTGCGTTACTCGCTACGGCTAACTTGAGTGGCTCCGAATTCGCAGGAACAAAACTTTAAGCAGATGTTATTTGGACAAATTAGCGTCACATTGTGGATCTAAAAGGCTACTTTACTTTCTCGCCTAAAAGGGTTAGGCATGTGGATAAAGTGGTATATTTACAGAGTTATAGCTGAAATAAAATCCGTTTCAGCCTGCTGATTTCAGCTTGGGTAGGAACGAAATGCATTGTGGGTTATCGTGTAGTTTACTGACTGGTCTGCTCACGCCGATCAGGCTACAGAAACCAGCAATCATTTTGAGTTGGGAGCTAGCTAGCTAATCGATTACACACCACTCAAAGAAAGACTTCCAGTTGAAGACTGGCTAAAGTTAAATACTGTTGTAAAATTAATTGGTCGAAATTAGTCGTTACCCTGTATGATTCATCATTTTGACATGGCACAGGCTGATCGATTGACACACTCGGCAACGAACCTGGCAACCCAACTGCTGAAATTATTTTTGGTTGTTGCGACTACAATCTTGAGACACTAGATGGCGGTGTTCGGCTCATTCTCCATATTCAACCTTTAATTGTTTTTTCTTTGAAGTGATAAATAAACCACAGATTCAGAAATGTGACTGATTAATAAAATGTATTGATGTATTGATGTATTGGTGTATTGGTGTATTGGTGTGTTGAGATGAATGAGTGAATGTTTCCTGCTGAGTGAGGAGGAGGTTCCCTGATGAACCAGAGCTTCATTATTAAACTAGCAGCTTTGTAATCATGCAGCCGTCTTGAGTTGTTCTGTTAGATGAACGCTCACAAGTTGTAACCATGGGAATCTTTCCCGTCTCTACTTTCCATCCCATATGATGTGAACACAGCTTTAGAGATGAGAAGTCCATGAGCTGTTGTGTGTTTTTGACATACAGGAAGTAGTTTATTTAGTTCCTGTGTAGAGAATAAAGTTGATGATGAGAAGTAGCTGATGTGAGTTTTCTCCATGTCTTTGTGTGTGTGTGCATGTTAATTCATATGTCATTTCATACAGTAGATTGAAGGTATGTTTGACTTCTACTAGTGCTCCCAGTTTCAGGACTGTTTAAAGAGTCAGTTTAATGTGTTTAGCTCACATTCAGTCTGACAGCTGTTGTTCACTGACTGTTTCTAAACAAGTTGTGCATCATCAGCACTCAGCTGTCATGTGTGATTAAAGCCAGCAGGTGTCACTGTTTATTCCTTTGGTTAATACTGACAGAGATACCATGATAAATGCTGAGCAATATTAGCGCCCTCTGGTGGCCACAGTGACAAACTACAACAGCAGCCTGCACTGTTCAGGAGTTTGTGAAATGATGTTCAGAAATCATTCAAAGCCTGTGAGTCTTTGTACATCATGAAGATGTTTGTCAGTGTGTTTTTGTAAATGATGATGAAAATTGTTATTCACTTATAAATCTGATACAAAAAACCAAAAGATTTGTTTTTCTTTCTTTCAATTTTTTGTTTATTCTACAAATAAGACATTTTAATATTTGATGTGTCTGGTTTGTGTGACCTGGAAGTTATTGTTTCTTTAGACAAATTGGCTTCCAGGTCTAAAAATATGTCATATTCATTCAGTGAAATTGATCAGTTTTAGGCTTACGTTATTTTGTAAGTACTAATGTGGTGAATCCCCTCCTTCACAGTTTACATTTTAGATATTCTTGCCATTGTATTTGCAGATGATCCAATACATTTGTCTCATCTGTGGCAGCATATATACAGCGCTGCTTGAAAGTATCTGAACTTCTTGAGCATCTTGGAGTTTTCTGGTGTTTTACCATTATTTATATATTTAATCAGATCATAGGTGACTGTGTAGTCAAAAGACTAAATTTGTAAACCTTTGCAGGTACAAAAGTTAGTGAACCCTGAGCTGTGTTGCTTAAAGCAGGTAAACACACTCAGGTCAGACATATTGGTGGCTAAATTAACCAATGAAAGGAAAGATCTTTAGGGAAGAAATTGAGCAGCACTGATTGAAACAGAGATCAAACCAGGTCAGTTTAGCTTTTTAACACATGCAGGTCAATCATATCAAGAGGAAAATAAATCTCAGAGGACCACAGGAAGAGAGTAGCGACTGAGTATTAGTCTGCAGAAAGCTATAATTTCATTTCAATATATTTGAGCTCCTTTAGTCTGCTGTAAAGCAATGTCTCTACGTGTATTAAGCTGCTTGACCCTAAATTTCCCCTAGGGGATCAATAAAGTTCCTATCTATCTATCTATCTATCTATCTATCTATCTATCTATCTATCCATCTATCCATCTATCTATCTATCTATCTAATCACTACAGAAAGATTGGGTTATTGAGGTTATTACTATGAAAGTGCGATGCTCTGCTAGCTGAAGGGATTCACATATTTTTGCCTCCATGGAGTTTTTATAAGATCTGTTCTGTACTTATCTGGATCAACCACTTTGATTAAATATATGGTGGAAATATATAATGTTCTTTTGTTTGAGTCCATTATTTGAAGTGTTATGGTATCAATTGTGGGTATTGATGAATATTTAATAGGTTTATTTTAGTAGTGACCTCTGTAAACTGTAGTTTCTTCCACTACGACCAACTTGTTGATGAGTATAACTTTGCTTACACGGTGATACTGGAACAATAGTTTGGCATTTTGCTTCTTGCCATTTTATTCAAGTTTCCTCCAACATTTAGAAGTCCATTCTCAAACAGTGGAGCCAGGATTTCACATCTTCAGAAGTTATGGACTCATAGTTTTGGACTCTTTACGTTCTCTCTGTTTCCAGTGTGTGTACAAGTCATTTGTCATTTTGTTTATTAATATTTGGGTTAGTGTGTTTTCTGGGTTTTTATTATCAGTTTTCCTTCTCTTCACACCTGCTCTGCATTTTCCTCATTAGCCCCATTAGCCTTGCTCCTTGTGTCTTCCCCGGCCAATCAGCTCCCAGCCTGCCCTTGTGTTGTGCTGCCTGCTCCTTGTTGATTGATCAGTTTGGTTTGTATTTAAGTCTTGGTTTTCAGTTCAGTCTTTGTTGGATAATTTGTCTAGTTCTTGTCTAGTTTTCATCAGTTCTTGTCAGTTCATGAATAAAGACGGTTTCCTTCAGTCCTGCCTTCGCTCTCTCCATTGTGACAGAAGTTTGAGTTCCTCCAGGAAAGATTGCTGTTTCTGCTTTTTCCAGGTTAGACAGTGACAGATTTATTTTAATGCCCCTAAACATTCTCATTTCCTTTTTCAGCTGTAATAACAGATTCAGGTTTCTCCAGCCTGACTAGTAGAAGTTTGCTTGTGGTTGTAAGCACCAGTTTGTTCACACTGATCTTTTCTTTCTTCACCTTTAGGATTGTGTTATTATAATGATTATCTTTGCTTATCAAGGTAAGTTTGTCATGAAGATGTGGTCGATCATGTTCTGATTGTTAAACTCTGGAGCACTGAGTCATATCTCACACTTAAAGAAAGTATGTGATGATAAACCATGAGAAGCGTGATGTTTGGTGTTAACGTATCTCCATTGTGACTCATCTGTGTCTTCTCTGATTAAACTCATCTTGTTTCTATGAAGGTGTGAGTGTTTCATTCCTGATGATCTTAAAACAGATGTACCATGTGTTCCAGAGAGGGACTTGCAGCTCTGTGGAAATCATCTTCTCGATGTGAACTGCCAACGGGAGGGACGGGACAAGCGAGTGTGCGACCCTCACTCTGCTGTCATGAGCCGGTCAATATGCAGTCATGCTATGTACGCGGGTGACACCAATGCCAAGATACTGAGAAAACTGACTTGTATATCAATTTGATGTATTTATGTCGCTTTCTTTCTTCCTTTCTTTCTTTCTTTCTCATCACTTCCAATTTTGCAACTTAAATCAACTCATATTTCAGTATTCTACAACTTCCATGGTTTTATATTTAGAAATGATAACTGCAATATATTTATTTTCTTTGTTTGTTATTAAAATGTGGAATGGAGCACGGCATGCTGGGAGAAAAAGGCTCGTCCAATGAATGAACAGTTTGCAAAATGGGGTCAAGTCCAATTCACAAGACACAGTTCACATCTACTGCAGCCAATATCTTTCTGAAGCGTAACACAGCTGTTCAGTAAGGAAACCAGTTAAATTGGAAACCAGTTGGGATGTAACACCGGGGCTGGTGAAAGAATTTCCGGTGGATTTCAAGGCCTCACTCCGCCGCTGCTTGATAGTCTCTGTAACTTCATCTCATCCATAAGAGATCTCACAGCTCCTGCAGAATGAGCTTTACAGTAAAAACCAATGGGGAATTAAATCTGAGTGGATCAACAGAGCTTCCTTTAACCTCGTATACCTCGACTTGTGACTGACTCAGTCTTGAAATGCATGCCAGTGGACTCCCAACACTCTCAATGGGAAGACTTTTTTCTATATTTATATTTTTATATTTATATTTTCTAGTGTTTCCTGTTTCTCTGTGGTGGAAGTATAGTAACTAAAAGACTTTGCTAGTAAAAACACTGTAACGCTGAAACATAGAAGATGAAGATTTGACTCATTCAGACGCTGAAGTCCCTGATAAAAAACTGGTGAGAAAAGCAGATGAAAAGCTGATTTATTACCAATATACTGACTGCAGATTGAATTTGGTTTGGGGGGGATTAGAACAGTCTTGGATCATTGATGAGGATTGATGATGATTTCCAGGTTTTTAGTTTTTTTTTGTAGTGTCAGATTAAAGAAATGGCTCCATAGACATCCATTATAAAAATGAATTGAAGTCTATTGGGCAAAAGTGTCCATATCAGACACAAAGGTTTAATGTTCATTTGGGTTCTTGACTGTTGTCCTTATTGAGGGTCTTTGTGCCTCTAACAGGAAGACGATGTTCCTCCTCTCAGCTGCTGGATGCCTCCATGGCCCTGCACACATGAACAGAAACCAGCTCTGATGGTACAGTTAGGATTTTTTGGGGAAGAGCCAAAGTGAGAGCTGGAAAGACAAAGAGAGGAAGGGGTGTATCTACACCTTCCCCCCCTGAAAGCTGTTCCCCCCAGGGTGCAATTTTCACCTTTTGTTGGAGGTGACTGCCATGAAAAAAAAAAACACCTCTCTGCTGCCACAAATAGACGGCAGCTCCACTCCTGCTCCGAAGCTGTGTGATGATTCTTTAATTCCCCACTCGGTGATTATAAAGCTTTATCTCAGCAGCTTTATAAGAGAAATGAAATATAGTAATAACTCAGAGATCACACGTTGGTGCAGACGCTCGGGGCTCCGGAGCAGATGTGCTGCCAACACTTCATTTTCAGCCTTTGTTAATGAACGTGGGGGATTATTCTTCTATTATGGAGCAATTAGTAAAAAATAAAAGATAAACTGAAAGGATGAGAGCATGTAATGGTTTTCGCTTTATGGATAATAAAACAGTGACGGACCAGATTGAGTCAAAACACAACCAAATGTGTCAGTTGGTGCTTTTCATAAACAGGTTTTACACACATGTAGCTCAGCGGCCAAGAGGAGGATTCCCACCTCACATAAATATCTATATATACACTTATACACACAATATACACACTTCTATGCTATCAGCCATTAAAACTACATAAATAATATGTCACAGCTGGCTCAAGGCCATGACAAACAATAGAGATGCACCATGTTAAAAGAATAACAAAATATATTTAACACAATCATAAGGATAACTCAGGAAATACAACATGAGGTGTGGAAGTCAGTGAGATCAGTGGTGTAGGATGTGCATGCCTGGTAAGTATGGTGTGTGGATGTTGTATGGTGCACAAAAGGGAAGACAGGCCTCTATCTGCAAGGGAAGAGAGAGACAATGAATGAGAAGCTGCTTACATAGTAAACCAGATCACTGGGCCCAGGTGCTTCCAGTTACCAGATTACCTGGCTGGCCCAACACACTGCTAACCAGCAAACCACTCAAGACCACACTAACAAACACCAGTAGGGGTCGCCACAAATAATATACACACTTCTATAAAACTCTGCGGCTGCATGTTTAGATGTTTCATAATGACAACCTTATAATAACAATAACAGCAAAGTGATGAAGTGATGAGATAGTCCTCTGTAGGTTCATCACTATGAGCCACACACACACACACACACACATACACACATACACACACACACACACACACACACACACAAACGTAAATGTAAGTTAAAGTTTAGTCAGTTTGTCTCATATTACTTTTAAAAGTAGAAATATAAACCGTATAGTTTACAAACTACAGTAACCCTAACACCACTAATGTGATTATTTACCTCCATATTTATTATCTACAGTTAGTGTGTGTGTTAGTGTGTGTGTTACTGCATGTGTGTGTGTGTGTGTGTGTTAGTGTGTGTGTGTGTTTGTGTTAGTGTGTGTGTGTGTGTGTGTGTGTTTGTGTTAGTGTGTGTGTTACTGCATGTGTGTGTGTGTGTGTTAGTGTGTGTTAGTGTGTGTGTTACTGCATGTGTGTGTGTGTTAGTGTGTTAGTGTGTGTGTGTGTGTGTGTGTGTGTGTTAGTGCGTCGGCATCAGTCCACCTACAGATGGTTGGACTCTCACTCGTCTGTCACACTCTGATTGGCCGCTTCGCTGCTGCTGCTGGAAGCTTCTGCACCAACCTGACAGACATTACACACACTCTAACACACACAGTCTGTTCTGCATACACAATAAGAATCTCTGCGTTAAGATTTGACCCAATGATCACCGCCTCAGTTCTGGTTAATGTTGTTTGAACCAGTTCAGCTCAAACTACAGCTGGTTATAATGTTATAATGTTATAATGTTGTAATGTTATAATGTTATACTGTTATAATGTTGTAATGTTGTAATGTTGTAATGTTGTAATGTTATAATGTTGTAATGTTATAATGTTATACTGTTATAATGTTGTAATGTTGTAATGTTGTAATGTTGTAGTGTTGTAGTGTTGTAATGTTGTAGTGTTGTAATGTTGTAATGTTGTAATGTTGTAATGTTGTAATGTTATAGTGTTGTAGTGTTGTAATGTTATAGTGTTGTAATGTTGTAATGTTATAATGTTATAGTGTTGTAATGTTGTAATGTTGTACTGTTGTAATGTTGTACTGTTGTACTGTTGTAATGTTATAATGTTGTAATGTTGTAATGTTATAATGTTATAATGTTGTAATGTTGTAATGTTGTAGTGTTGTAGTGTTGTAATGTTGTAATGTTGTAGTGTTGTAATGTTATAATGTTATAATGTTGTAATGTTGTAATGTTGTAATGTTGTAGTGTTGTAGTGTTGTAATGTTGTAATGTTATAATGTTGTAATGTTATAATGTTGTAATGTTGTAATGTTGTAGTGTTGTAGTGTTGTAGTGTTGTAATGTTGTAATGTTATAATGTTGTAATGTTGTAATGTTATAATGTTGTAATGTTGTAATGTTATAATGTTGTAATGTTGTAATGTTGTAATGTTGTAATGTTATAATGTTGTAATGTTGTAATGTTGTAATGTTATAATGTTGTAATGTTGTAATGTTATAATGTTGTAATGTTGTAATGTTGTAATGTTGTAATGTTGTAATGTTATAGTGTTATAGTGTTATAGTGTTATAGTGTTGTAATGTTGTAATGTTATAGTGTTGTAGTGTTATAGTGTTATAGTGTTATAGTGTTATACTGTTATAATGTTGTAATGTTGTAATGTTGTAATGTTATAATGTTATCATGTTATAGTGTTGTAATGTTGTAATGTTATAATGTTATAATGTTGTAGTGTTGTAATGTTGTAATGTTATAATGTTATAATGTTGTAATGTTGTAGTGTTGTAGTGTTGTAGTGTTGTAGTGTTGTAATGTTGTAATGTTGTAATGTTGTAGTGTTGTAGTGTTGTAGTGTTGTAATGTTGTAGTGTTGTAATGTTATAATGTTATAATGTTATCATGTTATAGTGTTGTAATGTTGTAGTGTTGTAATGTTGTAGTGTTGTAATGTTGTAGTGTTGTAGTGTTGTAGTGTTGTAGTGTTGTAATGTTGTAGTGTTGTAATGTTATAATGTTATCATGTTATAGTGTTGTAATGTTGTAGTGTTGTAGTGTTGTAGTGTTGTAATGTTGTAATGTTGTAATGTTATCATGTTATAGTGTTGTAATGTTGTAATGTTATAATGTTGTAATGTTATCATGTTATAGTGTTGTAATGTTGTAATGTTATAATGTTATAGTGTTGTAATGTTGTAATGTTGTAATGTTATCATGTTGTAATGTTATAGTGTTGTAATGTTGTAATGTTATAATGTTATAGTGTTGTAATGTTGTAATGTTATAATGTTATAGTGTTGTAATGTTGTAATGTTATAATGTTGTAATGTTATAATGTTATCATGTTATAGTGTTGTAATGTTGTAATGTTATCATGTTGTAATGTTATCATGTTGTAATGTTATCATGTTGTAATGTTGTAATGTTATAGTGTTGTAATGTTGTAATGTTATAATGTTATAATGTTGTAATGTTGTAATGTTATAATGTTGTAATGTTATAATGTTATCATGTTATAGTGTTGTAATGTTGTAATGTTATAATGTTATAGTGTTGTAATGTTGTAATGTTGTAATGTTATAATGTTATAGTGTTGTAATGTTATCATGTTGTAATGTTATAGTGTTGTAATGTTGTAATGTTGTAATGTTATAATGTTGTAATGTTGTAATGTTGTAATGTTGTAATGTTGTAGTGTTGTAATGTTGTAATGTTATAATGTTGTAATGTTATAATGTTATCATGTTATAGTGTTGTAATGTTGTAATGTTATAATGTTATAGTGTTGTAATGTTGTAATGTTGTAATGTTATAGTGTTGTAATGTTGTAATGTTATCATGTTATAGTGTTGTAGTGTTGTAGTGTTGTAGTGTTGTAATGTTGTAATGTTGTAATGTTGTAATGTTGTAATGTTGTAATGTTATAATGTTGTAATGTTATAATGTTATAGTGTTGTAATGTTGTAGTGTTGTAATGTTGTAATGTTATAATGTTGTAATGTTATAATGTTATCATGTTATAGTGTTGTAATGTTGTAATGTTGTAATGTTATAGTGTTGTAATGTTGTAATGTTATCATGTTATAGTGTTGTAATGTTGTAATGTTATAATGTTGTAATGTTGTAATGTTGTAATGTTGTAATGTTGTAATGTTGTAATGTTGTAATGTTGTAATGTTATAATGTTATAATGTTGTAATGTTGTAATGTTATCATGTTATAGTGTTGTAATGTTGTAATGTTATAATGTTATAGTGTTGTAATGTTGTAATGTTGTAATGTTGTAATGTTGTAATGTTATGTTGTAATGTTGTAATGTTGTAATGTTATCATGTTGTAATGTTATCATGTTGTAATGTTATCATGTTGTAATGTTGTAATGTTATAGTGTTGTAATGTTGTAATGTTATCATGTTGTAATGTTGTAATGTTATCATGTTGTAATGTTGTAATGTTGTAATGTTATAATGTTGTAATGTTATAATGTTGTAATGTTGTAATGTTGTAATGTTGTAATGTTGTAATGTTGTAGTGTTGTAATGTTGTAATGTTGTAATGTTGTAATGTTATAATGTTGTAATGTTGTAATGTTGTAATGTTGTAATGTTATAATGTTGTAATGTTATCATGTTGTAATGTTATAATGTTGTAATGTTGTAATGTTGTAATGTTGTAATGTTATAATGTTGTAATGTTATAATGTTGTAATGTTATTATGTTATTATGTTATAATGTTGTAATGTTGTAATGTTGTAATGTTGTAATGTTATAATGTTGTAATGTTATAATGTTGTAATGTTGTAATGTTATAATGTTATAATGTTATAGTGTTATAATGTTGTAATGTTGTAATGTTATAATGTTGTAATGTTGTAGTGTTGTAATGTTATAATGTTGTAATGTTATTATGTTATAATGTTGTAATGTTGTAATGTTGTAGTGTTGTAGTGTTGTACTGTTGTAATGTTGTAATGTTGTAATCTCTTCTTTGAGTGTTAGTGTATTTCAGTGTAAAACATTGAGGATTTAATGAAAAGCAGTTGCAAACAGAAAAGTCTTCAGCTGAGATTGAAACTGATTGGTTGTTAGTAGGGCTCGGTGTTGTCAATGATTTCCTGAATCGGTTCAATTCCGATTCACAGGGTCCCGATCCGATCGATTCGATTCAATATCGATTCACTTTTATGTTCCCAGAGTTTCTGTTTTGTAAGTCAGACAATATTTTTAACACTCATCATGTGTGGACACCAAACTGTTGAAGAGTGAAGTTAAATGATGAGTCTGATCCAACACTGGGATCTAGCATGATAACATCTATGTGGATTTACCCTTAAGACCAGTTAAGACTTCCTTCCTCCCTCCTTTCCTTCCCTCCTTCCTTCCTATGTGTATTTACCCTTAAGACCAGTTAAGACTTCCTTCCTCCCTCCTTTCCTTCCCTCCTTCCTTCCTCCCTCCTTTCCTTCCTATGTGTATTTACCCTTAAGACCAGTTAAGACTTCCTTCCTCCCTCCTTTCCTTCCCTCCTTCCTTCCTCCCTCCTTTCCTTCCTATGTGTATTTACCCTTAAGACCAGAGTGGCATTTTAAATCATGTCACTTTGAATTATGATGTCATCATGTAACCATAGAGATTATGGATAAGCAGGATGTCAGTTCAGTTCGAAAAAATCGATTCACAGAATTTTGAATCGATATGTGTTGAAAATTGTGTTGATGATATAAATATAATGATCTGAACTGGATCAATCACTGGTGAAATCTTAAATCACTGCATTCAACATAAAAACATCAAACCTTTTTATAAACTTGATTTTCTGCATCAGTTTTACTCTCAATGTTGAGTTTCATTTTATTTTCTGCAAATTACTTAAATTATTCTTTATTTGAAAGTTTTTTTGAAACATTTTCTCCATCTAATAATTTAATATGAGTGTAATATAAATGAATATTACTAACCCATGCTGCATTAACACAAACCTATAGTCACTTATAAGTATAGTCTGGTTTCTTATTAATGTTCTGAGTCCAGCACGTCTCTCTTTACTTTGGTATTTTACAGTGTAGTAGTATCGTTGTTGTTCTTTCATAAATACTTGATGTGTTTATAATGCTCATAAACTTCCACTGAGTGTAGTTCAGTGTGGAGCCACCGGAGGGCGCCGTGCTGCTTGTTATGAGCTGAGGAAGCTTCAGAGTTCATCAGTTTGATTTTTAACATGTTTATTAAATCTGAGGCTGCAGATTATTATTTACACACACGATGATGAAATATGGATCTGTGGGTAATTTCTATTTTGACCAGTGTTGGAAAAAACAAAGTACATTTACAAGTTCTTTACTTTTCTCTACAGTACTTTATTACAGTTAGAGGTACTAGTACTTTACTGCAGTACAGTTAGAGGTACTAGTACTTTACTGTAGTGCAGTTAGAGGTACTAGTACTTTACTGTAGTACAGTTAGAGGTACTAGTACTTTACTGTAGTACAGTTTGAGGTACTAGTACTTTACTGCAGTACAGTTAGAGGTACTAGTACTTTACTGTAGTACAGTTAGAGGTACTAGTACTTTACTGCAGTACAGTTAGAGGTACTAGTACTTTACTGTAGTACAGTTAGAGGTACTAGTACTTTACTGCAGTACAGTTAGAGGTACTAGTACTTTACTGTAGTACAGTTAGAGGTACTAGTACTATACTGTAGTACAGTTAGAGGTACTAGTACTTTACTGCAGTACAGTTAGAGGTACTAGTACTTTACTGTAGTACAGTTAGAGGTACTAGTACTTTACTGCAGTACAGTTAGAGGTACTAGTACTTTACTGTAGTACAGTTAGAGGTACTAGTACTTTACTGCAGTACAGTTAGAGGTACTAGTACTTTACTGTAGTACAGTTTGAGGTACTAGTACTTTACTGCAGTACAGTTAGAGGTACTAGTACTTTACTGTAGTACAGTTAGAGGTACTAGTACTTTACTGCAGTACAGTTAGAGGTACTAGTACTTTACTGTAGTACAGTTAGAGGTACTAGTACTATACTGTAGTACAGTTAGAGGTACTAGTACTTTACTGTAGTACAGTTTGAGGTACTAGTACTTTACTGTAGTACAGTTAGAGGTACTTGTACTTTACTGTAGTACAGTTAGAGGTACTAGTACTTTCTACATGTATTTAACAGCTTTAGTTACTTTTCAGATGCAGATTTGACTCAATGGAAAATATAACAAGCTTTTAAAATACAACACATTGTTAAAGATGAAACCAGTCAGCAGTGTGTAGTCGGCTCACATGTCAGATGTCTATGAGTTGTTAACAGCTCCAACAAATAAACCTCTCACTGCTTTCATTTCAATAAATGTTCAAATGATCCAATATTTCACTCATAATACTGCACTACTTTTACTGTAAAGGATTAATAATTCTATTACTGCTCTGATCAGTAGTAAATGTGTGTTTTCTTCTCCGTGTGAGAAACATTACATATATATATAAATACATATATCTATGTATGTATCAGATGTGTGACAGTGAGCTTGGTCTCCTCCTGTAAAGTCCTGAGTGTCTGTGCCGGCGGCTCGGCGCTGAGTTATGACATTTTTAGCATAGCTGTGCTGCAGGTGAAAACATGCCGCTCTGAATGCCGTTTAGCTAATGGTTCACCTCCTGCAGCAATTTGTCCTCCACAACAACACATAAATTACCGTTTAGGCCTGACTGTAGGCCCCCGGCGCTCCGCTCCGCTGACTGACGGGGGGCCAGGACCACGGCTCTCTGGGCTGGAGGGTTCAGGGAGTCCCCGCTTTACTTCTAAAGTTTACTTTACAAGAATTCCCCCAATTACAGACTGAGAAGAGCCTTTTTAGATTTCACTCACAAATCTGTCAGGCAGCTGTGTGATGAAGGAGGAACATCCTCACCCTCACCCATCACACTGTTTCATTCATATCGTTCATCTGTGACAGAAAGTACAAGTAGAGGATAAAAAGCTAAAAATGAATTATGTGACTTAAACCTATTAGCTGATGTCTCCCAGTGGTCATTCATGGTACTGCAGGTATTTTATGTCTTAGTTTATTTGTCAGGGACAGTGTATTAATCTATAAATATGACAGAAATAGCCCAAAGTCTGATTTCATCTGTTGTCCAGGTGACTCAATGCAGACACAATCAGTTATGACTCTTTCTATTATGAGTTTTTGATCCATGAAGGTTTTATATTTATAGACTTTCCTTTAAGAAATTAAGTTATATGCAATTAATCAAATGAATAATTGCAGAAATAAAACAAAATGAGAAAACACTGGAGACGTTAAGGTGGAGCCACATGTTTAAGGTATATTAATATTTCCTGGTGTTTTAGGTTTAACGTTGGATCTTTACTCCTCTCTGGTCTTAAATCAACAGTTCGGGTTAGAGTGAGTCTATATTTGCCGCTCTGCTCTCCCAGAGGATGATGGGATCGGTTGGTTGATGGACGCTAATTACAACATCAGGACGTCTGTGAGGAATACGAGCCACTCTCTGGAGGGTTTTTACTTTCTGACGGTCCGTTGGGAGACTCTTAGTGAGTCTCAGATCTGCTGCTGATAATAATGTTAACATCTTTCTCAAAACTGAATTATATGATTTGTTACTGAAGTTTATTCTAAGGAGAGGAAATGTGAACAATAGAAGAAGAACAGCATCTTTACATGACTGATTTACTCTGAAACAGTGAAGACAGTCCAATCAGACACTTTAAGGTCTGTGAAACAGTTTCCTGAAAGCAAAGCAAGGCAGTTTTATTTATATAGTTCATTTCATACACCATGGCAACTCAATGTGCTTTATATAAAACAGAAAAACATGTAATTTGAGAAACATTAAAACATACAATTAACCCCCCCCCCCCCCCCCCACCCATAATAAAAACAAAGTACAGAAAAATAGAAAGAGAGAAATAAAATGCTAGAATAGAGCATTAAATATAAGATTGCAGCATAAAATAATAAATTAGCTTTAAAATCATTAAAAGGACATGGGCTCAACTATCTGACCTGAGTCAGTAGATCTCAGAGCTCTACTGGGTTTATATTCTACTAACATGTCATTCATGTATTCTGGACCTAAACCATTCAGTGGTTTGTAGACCAGGGTTGGGGTTAGAACTGGAGTAATGTGCTCTGATCTCTTTGTTCTGGTTAAAACTGGAGCTGCAGCGTTCTGAATGAGCTGCAGCTGTTTAATGCTTTTTTGTGGGAGTCCAGTCAGAAGACCGTTACAGTAGTCGAGTCTACTTGAGATGAAAGCATGAATCAACTTCTCCTGGTCTGTTTGAGACATAAAACCCTTCACTCTGGATATGTTCTTAAGCTGATAGAAGGCTGTTTTGGTGATTGATTTGATGTGACTGCTGAAGGTCAGATCTGAGTCTATCAGCACGCCAAGGTTTCGGACTTGGTCCCTAGTTTTTAGAGAGAGAGACTCGAGATGTTTACTGACAGCAATCCTCTTCTCTTTATTGCCAAAAACAATGACCTCAGTTGTGTCCTGATTTAATTGAAGGAAATTTTGGTTCATCCAATTAGTTACTTGCTCTAAACAGTGACACAATGACTGTATTGGACTGTAGTCATCTGGGGACAGTGTTAGGTATATCTGTGTGTCATCTGCATAACTGTGATAGTCTACATTAGAGTTCTGCAGAATTTGACCCAAGGGCAGCATATATAGACTGAACAGTAGGGGTCCAAGAACTGACCCCTGACCCAAGGGCAGCATATATAGACTGAACAGAAGGGGTCCAAGAACTGACCCCTGAGGAACTCCACATGTCATAGCCACTCGATCAGATTCATAACTTCCAATGGTCACAAAATAACTCCGCTCTTCCAAGTAGGACCTGAACCAGTCTAGGACTGTTCCGCTGAGTCCTCCAAGTAGGACCTGAACCAGTCTAGGACTGTTCCGCTGAGTCCTGCCCAGGTTTCCAACCTGTTCAACAGTATACTGTGATCCACAGTGTCAAATGCAGCACTGAGATCCAACAGGACCAGAACTGACACCTTGCCTGAGTCAGTGTTCAACCTTATGTCATTTAATACTCTAATAAGAGCTGTTTCTGTACTGTGGTTAGGGTTAGGGTCGGGGGGGTTAGGGGTTAACCTGTTGGTCGGAAGCCTGATTGAAATTTGTCAAAAAGGCCACTGGAGTTCAAGAAATGACTGAGTTGATTAAAAACCACTTTCTCAACGATCTTGGCTATAAAAGGAAGATTTGAGATAGGTCTGTAGTTGGTTAACATGGAAGCATCCAGCGTTCTCTTTTTTAAGAGTGGCTTAATGGCAGCTACTTTTAGGAGTTTAGGAAACACACCTGATTTAAGTGAGCTATTTATTACTTGTCTCAAATCTGTTTGGACAGAGTTCACAATAGTTTTAAAGAAATCTGATGGCATTGTGTCAAGACAGCATGTTGATGGTTTTAGATGCTGCACTGTTTCCTCTATGGTTGCAGTTGAGTTATTCCTGGGAGGTCTGAGGGATTGCATCATTTTATTGTTTTGTGTTGATATTTAACCTTATGGACTGGATTTATTCACCGAAAAAGCAAATTCATTGCATTTTTCTGTGGAAAGGAGTTCTGGAGCTATCTGTTGAGGCTTACAAAGACTTTGTTTGTAGAGGTCAAGGTGAGTTTGAAGTTTAGTTTTTCTCCACTTACGCTCTGCTTTCCTGCTCTCTGTTTTTAAAGCCTTTACCATCATAGTGTTCCTCCATGGTGTTTAATAAATCAACATGAATCTGGACTGTAACAGAAATAAATCAATAATTAAAGCAGATTTTAGTTTTTAAGATGATGGAAATGAAACGTGTGTGTGTCTCTCTCTCTCTCTCTGTGTGTGTGTGTGTGTCTCTGTGTGTGTGTGTGTGTGTGTGTGTGTGTGTGTGTGTGTGTGTGTGTGTGTGTCTCTCTCTCTCTCTCTGTGTGTGTGTGTGTGTGTGTGTGTGTGTGTGTGTCTCTGTGTGTCTCTGTGTGTGTGTGTGTGTGTGTGTGTGTGTGTGTGTGTGTGTGTGTGTGTTTCAGAGGAATCAGATCAGTCATCACTGGTCTTGGTCTCAGTGAGCTTCAGAGGAACAAACAGCGCTGCAGCGTTTCATCAGACTTCTGTTCTGACTGTAAAACATAAAGTGAGCTGACAGGAAGTGACAGAGAGACGATGGACATGTCGGTTTCCTGTCGGGGGGGAATGTTGTTCATCATGTTTGTCTTTGTGTGACAGGAAGTTAAAGAGTCACAGGACTGATTGTAAAGATCCACACCAACAAATATCAATATCTTCTTCTCTTCCTCTTCTCTTTTTTTTCCTTCTGTTTTTAGGTCCTTTCTTCTGTCAATCTGTCTTTTGTCTATTTTTTCCTTTTGTCTTCCTTTTTTATTACTATTTCTTTTGTCATCGTCTCCTCTTTTCTTATATTCTTTATCCTTTCTCTTCCTTTCTTTTATCTCTCTATCCCATCTTTCTGTCCTCTTGTCCTTTTTGACTTTTCTCTTTTTCTCATTTCTTTCTTCTTTCATCCTTCATCTTTTTCTTTAGTCTTTCTTTCCATCTGTTTGTCTTTACTTTCCTCTATCCTTCCTTACATCCTTTCTGTTTTTCCTTTCTTTCTTTCCTCCTTGACATCCTTCCTCTTGTCTTCCTTCCCTTCTTCCTCTACTCCTCCTTCTGTCTCTCCATCCTTTCTGTTGTAATCTCCTCTTCTCTTTTATTCTTTATCTTTTCTCTCCTCCTCTTTAATCTTTCTCTCTTTCAGCTGATCTGAAATCACAAAAATCTCCAAAACATAGAAACAGAAAATGAGACATGAGGTTTTTGATGCTCTTAAACTTGAATATGAAAGTCTTATTTCACAGCTGATATTTTCCTTTAGTGAGGAAGTTGGATGCAGGAGTTGAACGTGTGTGTGTTGTTCTACTTTTCCTGCAGTAAAGGTTGAAGTTCCTCTAGAGACAGACGGATGTGACTCCATTATAAAGTGACAGCGTGTTTATTCATGTGAAGCCACAGAGACTCAGCAGGGTTTGTGTTTTTTAACGGGACGCTGATGGACGATGTGTCTCAGCTCGACCGCCAACGTTTCACCCTGCTCTCCGTGCAAATGTCTCAGCTCGACCTCCGAAGCTTCACCCTGCTCTCCGTGCAAATGTCTCAGCTCGACCTCCGAAGCTTCACCCTGCTCTCCGTGCAAATGGCCTCCGCGTCTCTCGGCGCTAAAAACGGACTTTTCAATATGACGCTGCGGCGTGACGGACAAGTCCAGACGTCTGAAGTCAAAGTGTCAAAAGAGGCGAAAGAAAAGGTCTGAGACGATGTTTGTGACTGAAACCCTTCTGTTCTGATTCTTTTCTATTATTATAGTTTATTAGACATTTAATTAGATTATAAATTAGCCTCATGTTCACTGAGTTTGTATTTTAAGAGAATTTAAAACACAAAAGCTTTTATGATTAATGTTCAGTTTATAACTTCTTATGAAGATATATTTTATATTATTACAACTCTTATAAAGTCTTTACATACTGTTCATATTATGACTCATTATTAGTCTCTGCACCAACTCACATCAGTCATTAATACATGTTTAATTAATCTTATGGAAATAGGACAATCACTGCTTTATGATCCAGCAGAACATTTTATAAAATATATATGTTTTACTTCCATGTGTGTGTGTGTGTGTGTGTGTGTGTGTGTATACTGTGGGTGACATTAGGTGTGTTTTTATAGCTCTCAAATGTAGAAATGAACAGTATGTAAGGGTTAGAGGGGGGCAGGAGTAGAACCGTTTAGACTCTGATTATAAAGCTAAGTGGGTTTAAAGTGTGACAGTGAGAAGATGTTTCAGCTGTCAGAGCTTCTGCATCACATCAACAAACCTGTTCTTCTTTCTGTTTCTCCTCTTTTCTCTCTGAGACTCCTCCAGACGTACCTACACGGTTAAACACGCACAACAACAAAAAGTAAACAAGGAAACGACACAACGAAGACACGGAGACGACACGATGACACGATGACACAGAGACGACACGGAGACCTGACGGGTAAACAAGCAGCGGCGAGGCGAGCAGGGAGCGTTTAGCTGCTAAGTGTCTCTCTGAGGAGATAAAACCTGAAAGTCTCTGAGCCTGAGGGCTGGAAACACACACTGATACAGGAAGAGCCTCAGGACACACACACACACACACACACACACACACACACACACACACACACACACACACACACCTGACTCAGGACACACACACACACACACACACACACACACACACACCTGAGTGATCATGTGTGAAACAACAACACACACTAATGTATAAATGCATGTGAGTGTCCTTCAGCTACTTACACACACCTGGAGACAAAGGGAGTGTCTATCTCTCTCACACACACACACACACTCTCTCTCTCTTACCTGAGCCCCTCCCCCTCCTCTTGATACCTGTCAACACTTCCTCTGAGCTCGTCCAGCAGTTGATCAGCAGATCAAAGGCAGACGCTGACAGGAAGTCTTGACGCTGACAGGAAGTCTTGACGCTGACAGGAAGTCTTGACGCTGACAGGAAGTCTTGACGCTGACAGGAAGTCTTGACCGAAGCAAACGACTTCGCCCGCTAAACATAATCTCTCTCTCTTTAAACTTAGTCACATTTTATTCCTCTGAAAACGGAGCTCAGCTCTGCTGTCGTATCACTGACAGGACAGCAGGTGGCAGCAGTGAGGCGCTTCATTGGAGGAAGACGAAGAAGAAGAATGATGCTAACGGTTGTCGGCTTCATGCGAGCGTTCTCGTCATTTTCTACTTTGACAGTCGCAGCGATCTACTGACTCTCTCTGCTCATCATCTGATCTATAATCTATAATCATAATAAAGTAAATGTTGCTGAGCTTCTCGTCTGCTCTCAGGAAGAGCATCGGTCAAACTGTGTAATTACATCACGTGATGCTGCAGGCAAAGACTTTTATTGTGAAAGAGACGTGTGTACATCTACATACAGACTGTATAAAAGAAACAGACGTAACATCCGTGACGTCACCCATTGGTTTGTGGACTGCTGCTCGGAAGCCAATAGTTTCTAATCTAGGCAGCGCCATCTTGAAAATTTCAGGTGCATGCTGGGAAAAATAAAAACATGGGTTCTACTTATATGGGCATGAGGTGGAGCCATGGGCGGAGCGGGGAGGTTGCTATGGTTGCAAGGGCTGGATCTGGAGGACATTGGGCAATCAACCTGTCAATCAGGACGTAGCCACGCCCTAATGCATACCCTGCTTTATCGTCACATATAAAATCAGGGAGGCCAAAATGTCCCAAATGAACATCATACTGCATTGAAGAAGGCTTTAAACTAGTGATTGAGACCATAAACACATTTTGAAAACGTTTACTGAGGTTAGAAATCAAGTGAGAAGTTGGTGAATTCTCCATTGACTTGTATAGAGACGGTCGCCCCCTGGTGGCCTTTTGATAGAATGCAGTTCTAAGTTACTTCTCCATTGACTTGTATAGAGACGGTCGCCCCCTGGTGGCCTTTTGATAGAATGCAGCTCTAAGTTACTTCTCCATTGACTTGTATAGAGACGGTCGCCCCCTGGTGGCCTTTTGATAGAATGCAGCTCTAAGTTACTTCCTGGTTGGCCTCATTTCAGAGGACCAGAACTCCCCGCCTGGTGTACAGCAGCAGATATATTATTGTGAGCGTCACAAACCTGCAAAATGACTCTTTGTTAGCTTGCGTGTGTATTTATAGATGTTTGCATTGTTTTCTGCCTTTTAATCTTTATTCAGATTTAGTCTTATTCTTTAATGTATTACTTGTATGATAATTTAATCTGTTTATATATCTACTCAACATCAGTCCAGGGAGAGCAGATTCTTTGTTAAAATGTTTTATTAATGTGCTTTGTCCCTGATCACTAAACCTTTAAATCAAATAAAAGAAGAGAAATGTTCAGTAAATGAAAATCAAGCTAAAGAAGTAAAATGCTGCTCAGTGTTTCCTTCGTCCACCAGCTGTCGTCTGTAAACACAAAGCAGTCTGTTCCTCATCTCTACATATGTGAGCTCATTTTCACATTTCATCCTTTTTACACTGATGAATCTGTCTTTAAGGCTGAATACGTTTTAATTACTGTTAACACAGAGTCTGGAACAATGGGTTATCTATTCATCTGTCTCTAAAATAACATAACTTAAAAATATAATCATCATTTATTTGTCAGTGTGATACACTAATAATATATAATTATCTAAGAAATTAACTGAAAAGTAATTTTACTGGAAAAAATATCATATAAGAAATACTTTTTAATATCACTGTATTATAAACTGGAGCAGGTTGCCATGGTGATTAACCGGGTTAAAGTGAGCCAGCTTGATCAGAAGTTAACTTTAGATGTTAATATTTGGTGTCTCATCTCTCCTGATGTTGAACCTCTTCACCTTCGTCTTCGTCGCTCCTCCTCGTTAAATGTCTCAGTTTCTCAGTTTCAGCTCCATAAATAAAAGGCGTTCCCGTCTGTCGGCTTCACTTCCTGCCTGCAGCTGTCTGACAGCTCTGCCTCCTCCAACACTAAACCTGAGGGGCCTTTACGCTACTTAGGTGGTAATATATCGTCCTAGATCCCACAGGTGTCTTCCTAAAGAGGTCTGGATCAGATAAGAACAGAACCCCCCCCCCACTCAGGTGTTCAATAAATCACCATCTCTTTAATGTGATTATAACTATTCTAGAAGTCTAGACTAGATTACAGTTAAGCGTAAAAATAAGAACGTCAATAAAGAGAATTATCAGAGACTCTGAAGCTTAAAGGATCTAAAACATTTATTTCTATGAGCTAAAACTATAAAGCTCCGTAACGCTGAAGGAAGCTCGCAGCAAACTTCACAGAGCTTCATAAAGAGTTTCAGCTCATTGTTTATCTGTGTTCACTCTCAGAGCTCTCATAGCATCGCTTTCAGAATAATAGGTTGGCATTTGGTGCGGAGTCAAGCGGACCGAGACCTCCTCTGTTTGCTTGATTTAGTGCGATTGATTCTTTCACAACAACGAAAGCAAACCGAACTCAGAGCTTTTGGTCCGAGTGGACTGTTTAGTGCACCGGTGTGAAAGTGCCCTGAGTCACGAAATAACTAAGGCTGCGTTCAGACTGCAGGCAAATCTGATTACAGGTTGCCGTGGCAACGTTGTCAGAGCGGAGGCGTCATCTAGCGTGTATCGTGTGATGTCATATAACTGCAACAACAACAAACCCTCGAGCTTCGCTTGAACCGAGCTCTCCCCAAAGATTAAGGATGTGGTTTGGTCCTCTGTCCATGGACTGATGTTTACATCCTCCAGTGATATCACCTAGCAACAACAACTGGAATAAGAGTCTGGTGTCGCATAGAGTGACGTAGCGTAGAGACGTAGAGAGACGTCACGGACAGTCTGTTCAGACTCAGACACATCTGTCCAAACTTCCTCCCAAAGGTGGTTTGATCTGGTTCATGTGATTTATGACTGTTCAGACTTCATAAGAGCATCTGGTTCCAATCTAGATGCTAAAAATCAGATTTTGGTTTGCAGTGTGAACGCAGCCTAAGTCACGGACTGAGTAACTAACTCTGCTCTGATTGGTCAGCTTCAGGATTTCACTTCTTTTTCTCCTTCTTTACTCCAAATGTTCAACTTCTCTAAATCACATCCGTACATGTTGGAGCTGAATCACATCTGAGATATGAGTGGAAACACCTTAGCAACCGCCGTAGCAACCAAGACTATATAACAGACGGCTGTTTATGGGCTTGTTGACAATGTAGAACAAACCGTCTCAGATGAAGCGTTCAGGTTGAACCTTTCACCACGTTTAATATCTGACATCATAACAGGACAAAAAGGTTTTAACTTTTCATCTAGTGACATCATCAGGTCAAACTTTAGTGCTAAATTACAAAAGCTGGCCTGCTAACACACTAAACTAACACAGTGACTAATATAAACATTCAAAACATACAAGACGGTAGAAAAGGAACCGTGTAGCTGAGCCTTTATTCTTCAGAGTGTAGACCAGACCCATTCAGGAAGGAAATGTGAAAATAATGATATATTTAAGCAGACAGAAGAAGGCTGGCAGTAAATTCACAGACAGTCGGACAGTCGGAGTCAGACAGCACACCTCGAGCCAACGCAGCACGGTGGCATGTTTGTGTTTTTCCTCTCCTCTTTTGAACGATGGAAGCGTGGAAATTACCTAACGTGTGTGTGTGTGTGTGTGTGTGTGTGTGTGTGTGTGTGTGTGTGTGTGTGTGTGTGTGTGTGTGTGTGTGTGTGTGTGGAGGGAAACTGGGTTGTAGGTCTTCATACCTGTCGGGGATAATAACAGGTATTTTAGCAGCCAGATGAGTCGATGATTGTAGCAGAAGGCATTTTCTTTCTCAGCGTGAGGGAGGGAAGCTTTGGCATTTGGCAGTGTAAACCGGTTGTGACAAGAGGCCATAAATTACTCTTTCAAACATCCATTAAACTCATCTGACACAAATAGTCACTGATGCCAGCTATCAACATACCTGAGTGACAGTGATGGCGCGGACGGCTGCCGTGATGAATGTGCTGTTCTTGGACGTGTCACAATGTAAAGAAGACACAGAACACAATGTGTGATTCAATCAGATATAAATGTTGTAAATGACTTGCCATTACCTGCACTGTCAGTCTGCCGCGCTGGATTTATGATTCATAGATACATTAGCTGTGTGTCTGTGTCCTTTGTGGAAGCTCGATGTGACGAGTCGAGCTACTGTGTCTGGCAGGAAGCGTTGAGACGGTTACTGTGGAAATGTAAAAGCTTATAGATCAGTAATAATAAGTAATGTAACTATATTATATGTGATTTCTTGGGTTGTAGTTTTGGACATCTTCAACCTTCATTCTGCTCTGATCAACATGAATCACTATGTATGAAACGGGTTGTGTTTCTGTAGTTGTAACCAAATAATCTCTTTATAACTTTAACTACTCTGCTGGTTTACTGTCTGCAGGATATCTAGTTATCTGTGTGAGTTGCTGAACTGGAGCATAACTATCCTTATTAACCCTTTCTGGGTCACACCAAGAAAATGCTTTTTAGAAAAATCATTCCTTTGCTTTTCTTCTTTGAGGCCATGAACAACATAAACATGGATTTATTTCCTCATTGATCCTAAATGTGATGTTTTACAGCCTCATTCACTCCTCATTGGTTCTAAACTTTTATTAAAACATATTAGAGACTCTGTATTATATTGCTCTTAAACAAGAGTTCTTTCTGAGTGCATGGACGAGTTAAACTGAAACACTTCTTATATCCAAACAGTTGCTTTAATTCTCTTTAACTGGTAAATGACATGCTGAAAGGTTGTTAATCAGCAGCCGTCGGCTCCAGTTGAAGCCAGTCAGCGTGACTCAATAATCCACAGCAACACTACACAAAAAGTAGTGAACTACACTATAAACAACACAGAACAGCCGAACACATCATGTATTACAAGCTGTGACTGTTTAATGATGATCTCTTATTAATATTTAATGTGGCTCTTTACAGCAGTTCAGTTTGTTTGAAACTCAGATGCTGTAGCTGTAGACTTCCTGTAGCTGGCAGCAGTCACAAAGCTTCAGCAGCCTTAAAATAAGACAAAAGTCAGTTAGATTGATTTCTGTAAGTAGTGAAGCTAAAAGCAACTGTTCAGCAACACTGCAGATTTATTAAAGTATCACTACACTGCAGACGATTACAAGTGAACACTGAATAATGTTATTATGACATAATGTGGCTCTTTACAGCGGTACACTGTCGGGGTTTTAAAGTTGACCATCAAACTTTAACATGAAGCACGTTAGCGAAGTTATCTCACTGTTAAATAAGCTAGTTTAAACCCGTTACCATGGTTACTGTTTCTAATGAAGCTAGAAGCAGCATTATTCTGTTAAACGTGGTGAGAAACACTATAAACTACTTCAGCAGCTGTTTGATATAAAAATGTCTTTTTATTTATTATTACGATGTGATGTGGTTCTTTATAGCTTTTTGAAAATAGTCGTAGTTATAGAGCTTCAATAATTCACCAAATTAGCTTTAACTCCAGTTATCTTTGTTTCTATCTGGTAAAAGCAGTTTATTATGTATTTGTATAATTAACTCCTGTCTCATAACAGCAGCTCTGTCTCCTCACATGGGACTTTATGCTTCATTCTGCTGAACACTGTTTTATGCCACCTAGTGGTAGAAAAAGCACATTACAGAAAAAGTGGATCAGGTACAAAACCGTATCAAATTTAATGGTTGAAACTTGTTTATTTATGTTTAATAACGTTTGTAGTTTGACAAGTTTCAGCAACAAGCTACGACTGCTAATCATGAAGTTTAATGACATTCAGACTTTATTATTATTATTATTATTATTATTATGTAAATGTAAGAAATAGATAAACTGGTGAATTAATTGTTATACAGTAAAATAAACCCATATGAAGACAATGCTTAGTTTTATCACGTTCTACTAATCCCAAATATCTGGAGGAAATTAAAAATGCATACCAACTAAAAGCTCGAGTCTCAGGAGGTTAAAGACAGTTTGTGTTTTATTAAAGTCGATATGAAGCAGAACCAATTTCCACCATAAAGATGGAGTTAGTGTCTGAAACGAACCCTGACACGCAGCCACATATCAGCCTAACCCTAACCCTAACCCTGACTCTAACTCTGACTCTAACTCTGACTCTGACTCTAACCCAGTTTAATGACTTAACCACTAAATGTCGAGGTGTGACCTTTGGGGTGTAATGAGCGTTGCAGCCTGTAGGGGGCGCCAGCAGGACTTCACACGTTTTTATTCTCCTTCATTTTTCATATTGTTTTTTGTTCAGATCTTTGGATAACTGCTTTCCTCTGTCGGTTATGTTATTCTCCCCGTCACTTCACTTTGTGTGTTTATGTGTTTAAAGTCCTTTTAGCAGATGAAGCTACATGCCAACACGTCACTCACGCAGCTCTGTGGTATGTAAACACTAACAGCTCTCTGGACTCGACCCAGCAGCCAAACTGGATTATGATGAATCAGCGACCGTCTTCACACCTGCTGCCGTTAAAATGACTCTTAGGTGATCGGATCCTAAGCGGCCCCCTGCTGGTAGCGGTGTGAACTGAATGTGTCCCGGACCGCCTTTACGTAAGCAAAACTCACGGGCTGCATACTACATACTTCTATACTACATACTTCTATACTACATACTACATACTGCATACTACATACTTCTATACTTCTATACTACATACTACATACTTCTATACTACATACTTCTATACTACAGTACATACTTCTATACTACATACTTCTATACTACAGTACATACTTCTATACTACATACTTCTATACTACATACTTCTATACTACATACTTCTATACTACAGTACATACTTCTATACTACATACTTCTATACCTCTATACTACATAATACATACTTCTATACTACATACTTCTATACTACATACTTCTATACTACAGTACATACTTCTATACTACATACTTCTATACCTCTATACTACATAATACATACTTCTATACTACATACTACATACTTCTATACTACATACTTCTATACCTCTATACTACATACTACATACTTCTATACCTCTATACTACATACTACATACTTCTATACTACATACTTCTATACCTCTATACTACATAATACATACTTCTATACTACATACTTCTATACTACAGTACATACTTCTATACTACATACTTCTATACCTCTATACTACATAATACATACTTCTATACTACATACTACATCCTTCTATACTACATACTTCCATACTACATACTACATACTTATATACTACTATACTACATACTTCTATACTACATATACATACTTCTATACTACATACTTCTATACCTCTATACTACATAATACATACTTCTATACTACATACTACATCCTTCTATACTACATACTTCCATACTACATACTACATACTTATATACTACTATACTACATCCTTCTATACTACATACCTCTATACTACATACTACATACTTCTATACTACATACTACATACTTCTATACTACATACTTCTATACTACATACTACATACTACATACTTCTATACTACATACTTCCATACTACATACTACATACTTCTATACTACATACTTCTATACTACATACTACAGTACATACTTCTATACTACATACTACATACTTCTATACTACATACTTCTATACTGCATACTACATACTTCTATACTACATACTTCTATACTACATACTTCTATACTGCATACTACATACTTCTATACTACATACTTCTATACTACATACTTCTATACTACATACTACATACTTCTATACTACATACTTCCATACTGCATACTACATACTTCTATACTACATACTTCTATACTACATACTACATACTTCTATACTGCATACTACATACTTCTATACTACATACTATACTACATATTACATACTTCTATACTACATACTATACTACATATTACATACTTCTATACTACAGTACATACTTCTATACTACATACTTCTATACCTCTATACTACATAATACATACTTCTATACTACATACTACATACTTCTATACT
>JAJDFG010000521.1:135000-143811 GCA_021039105.1 Scomber colias
TGTGGTGTAATCTGCTTGGTTAACTTTTTTTTCTGACCTTCCTTGACCTCTCTGTCTTAGTTATATGGACTTAACCCCTCAAATCACCTACGGATTGACATGTATTTTTACTGTGAGCTGGTAGTGGGATGGGGGGTGGGGGGTGGGGGGGGTTAGGGTTAGGGTTAGACCATTATCTTAGTATGTTATGCTTTGTCGTGTTGCTCTATTTTGTTCTCCATGTTGTGAAAAAGAAACGCTTCCTGAACAGATGTGTCACATTAAAAGCCGTCCCTCTCTTTCCTGACAGGCTGTAATGGAAGCAGGAGGCTCCATACATGTATTATATAGAGTTATTATATAAAACATGTATTATATAATCTATGAGTAGGCTTAGGGGTCTCCAGGTCTGAAACGTGACTTAAAGCTGCATTCTGTCTAACGGCCAGCAGGGGGCGACTCCACCGGTCAGACTCTATGACCTCAGTAAACAGCTGAGGAGGAGTTCATGGTCTCAGGGTTCGGGCTTCAGCTCAGCAGGATGTTAGTTCAGTTAACTTTGAGGGTTAAACAGGCGATAAAGCAGCGTCAGGTTCAGAGTGTGACTGACTTGTTTTTGACATTTCTACATTTTCATCTACTGAACTGAAAGACGTTCAGGTTTTCTTGGAAGAACATTTGGTTTTAAAGGTTTTTCCTTCTTGTCCACTGCTGACTGACTGAAGTGCAGCTGGACTACCTGGTTCATGCTGCAGGTTATCATCTCACACTAGTTAGTGATCCATGTGGACGGCAGGTATCAGCTGCAGGAGTCCACATGTACTCAGCTCTGGTCAGTGATGAGTGAGTTATTTATGTTGTTTAACAGCGCAGTAAGTTCTGGATGGTCGGACATAAGGCTCATTTATGCTCAACGTTAAATACAGACGGAGCCTTGTGTCCGTGCTCTGCGTTCATTTCCTCCATATTTCTTTACGTTTCCATAAAGCTTACGGATCCGGACCAAACGGAGCAGTACCACCTGAAACCATGGGGGGGCAGTGTTGCTGTCTGAGCAGTACCACCAGAAACCATGGGGGGGCAGTGTTGCTGTCTGAGCAGTACCACCAGAAACCATGGGGGGGCAATGTTGCTGTCTGAGCAGTACCACCAGAAACCATGGGGGGGCAGTGTTGCTGTCTGAGCAGTACCACCAGAAACCATGGGGGGGGCAGTGTTGCTGTCACTACTCCATACGTAGCTCTAGTGAGACACGAAGAAGAAATAACAATGGAGGAACTTTTTGAGGAAAGGTTGTGTGAGTAGGTTAGGGTTAGTGCCAACGTAAAGGACGCATGGAAGTATGTGAGCAGTGACGGTAACATCGTTTGAAAAGGACGGATACATTGAGCATAAATGGACCCTTATGTGTTACTCTGGTGTGTTTGGTGAAGAATGACTGGAACCATTTAACCTCCTGCGTCCTCATAAGGGAACGTCACATTTTAGGTTTGCTGGACCTTAAACTTCATTCTGCTGAACTTTGACCCGTCGTCCTCGTTCGTACACGTTTCTCTGCCACCTAGTGGTCACAAAAGCACATTACAGGATAAAATCAGTGTGAAAATAAGATGACAGGCAACATTTAGTTTATTTATGCTCAATAAAGTTTGTAGTTTGAGACAAATTTGACCAATTTTAGCGAAAACAACAAACTACGACTATGCTAATCAAGAAGTCGTTTGAGGACTTCATGATCAGAGGTGTAAATGTAAGGAAATAAATAGTTTTACACACGGGTGGATTAATTGTGTTATACAGTAAATGAACCTATTGTCCCCTATATGAGGATTTATTTATTTAAAAACGACTTCCTGTTCAAAGACGATGCTTAATGTTTCTACTCATCAGGAGACATTTATAAAAGCTCGAGTCTCAGCAGGATAATGATGAATCTGACTCAGTGTCGTCTGATTCAGGCCTTCAGCTTCTCCACATGTTTACTGACCTTATATTCTGTTTATTATATGACTAATGTCTCTAACCCGAACCCTCTGCATGCAAACATTACCTCGTCTTCATGATCAGGTGTCAGGGTCAGGGTCAGGGTCAGGGTCAGGGTTAGGGTTAGGGTCAGGGTCAGGGTCAGGGTTAGCTTCCCTCAGGGTTTGAGCAGCTCTGTGTTGTAGTTTGTCATCGTTTGTTAGATGAAGGAGAATTATTATAATAACTCTGAATCTGAATCTGAAGGTTTGTACTGCTGAAGCACAGAGAGACTCCTAGGACTGAGCCATGTGAGCAGAAACAAATACCACCATGATTTTAACCAAATACCTCGATGTTGATATTTTAGGGGTGGTTATCGGTGCTTTAACAAAATATGTATGTAATGAGATTTTTATAAATGATCATCAGTAATGTGGATATAATGACTAAGTGGATAAAAGCAGATAATAGAACATTATTACTGTAATTCAGTCTTTAACCCTCCTGTTGTGCTCCCGGGTCAAATTGACCCCATCTCTTTTGACTGTTCCTCACTTCTTTCCTTCTCTCCTTACTTCCTTCCTCCCTCTTTTCCTTCCTTCCTTCCTTCCTCTTTTCCTCCCTTCCTTCTTTCCTCCTTTACTCCCTTCCTTTGTTCCTTCCTCATTTCCTTCTTTACCCACTTCCTTCCTTCCTCTTTCCTCCCTTCCTTCCTTCCTCTTTCCTCCCTTCCTTCGTTCCTTCCTCATTTCCTTCCTTCCTTCCTTCCTTCCTTCCTTCCTCCCTCTTTTCCTTCCTTCCTTCCTTCCTCTTTTCCTCCCTTCCTCCTTTCCTCCTTTACTCCCTTCCTTTGTTCCTTCCTCATTTCCTTCTTTACCCACTTCCTTCCTTCCTCTTTCCTCCCTTCCTTCGTTCCTTCCTCATTTCCTTCCTTCCTTCCTTCCTTCCTTCCTTCCTCCCTCTTTTCCTTCCTTCCTTCCTTCCTCTTTTCCTCCCTTCCTTCTTTCCTCCTTTACTCCCTTCCTTTGTTCCTTCCTCATTTCCTTCTTTCCCCACTTCCTTCCTTCCTCTTTCCTCCCTTCCTTCGTTCCTTCCTCATTTCCTTCCTTCCTTCCTTCCTTCCTTCCTCCCTCTTGTCCTCCCTTCCTTCCTTCCTTCTTTCCTCCCTTCCTCCGTTCCTTCCTTATTTCCTTCTTTCCTTCCTTCCTTCCTTGACCTGAGCACAATAGGAGGGTTAAAAGCAGGAAAAGACACTTATTCATATCATGATATTACAATATTAAAAACCTAAGACCATATCTATAAAATATAAAATATCTCAACATTGATATAATACAGATTTATTGCTCAGCCTTAGTGAGCGTGTTGTTTCTCTAATAGAAGCTTTCATTTCATTTCCAGGTTTCATCACAGTCACAGTGATGCTGTCAGCTGTTACTCATCAAACCAGCATTATGTGATTAGTGTCATAAAATCTCAGAGCAGAAACAGGAAGTGTAAAACCTGGACTATAATGATTGATTGTTGAATGATGATTTATTTGCTATTGGTGTATTTTATTTATGATTCTGCCCTTCATGATGTGTTAACCCTTTATAGGACACTCATTGAAAGGAAGGAAGGAAGGAAGGAAGGAAGGAAGGAAGGAAGGAAGGGAGGAAGGAAGGAAGGAAGGAAGGAAGGATGGAAGGAAGGATGGAAGGAAGGATGGAAGGAAGGAAGGAAGGAAGGAAGGACGGAGGAAAGAAGGAAGGAAGGAAGGAAGGACGGAGGAAAGAAGGAAGGAAGGAAGGAAGGTAGGGGGGAGGAAAGAAAGAGAGAAGGAGGGATGGAGGAAGGAAAGAAGGAAGGGAGGAGAGAAGGAGGGAGGGAAGAAGGACGGATGGACGGATGGAAGGAAGGAAAGGAAGGAAGGAAGGACGGAGGAAGGAAAGAAGGAAGGGAGGAGAGAAGGAGGGAGGGAGGAAGGACAGATGGAAGGAAGGAAGGACGGAGGAAGGAAAGAAGGAAGGGAGGAGAGAAGGAAGGACGGAGGAAGGAAAGAAGGAAGGGAGGAAAGGAAGGAAGGATGGAGGAAGGAAAGAAGGAAGGGAGGAGAGAAGGAAGGACGGAGGAAGGAAAGAAGGAAGGGAGGAAAGGAAGGAAGGACGGAGGAAATAAGGAACGAGGAAGGGAGAAAGGAAAAGAGGAAAGGAAGGAAGGAAGGAAGGATATTTTGGGATATTTACAGAAGTTACCAAATATAATTATTTGCCCAATAAAGGGTTAAAGTACTTTTGATTATATGTGATTAAATGTGTTTCATCATTATCTTTAAAAAGAAAAAGAATGCAGTAACAAGTGTTATAAAATAATAATTTGATTAAAATAACATTTAACCTATAGCCTAGATTATCTTGACCAAAACTCATCAAACCATCATCATGTCTAAAACTATTTAATATTTACAATCAACATATAAATTCCTCTTTTTTACTTTATCTTAAACTCAGGACTTGATTCCTCTTTTTTTTTTTTTACCAGTGATCTCATTAACCCTTTATTAGGCAAATAATTATATTTGGTAACTTCTGTAAATATCCCAAAATATCCTTCCTTCCTTCCTTCCTTCCTTCCTTCCTCCCTGCCTTCTTTCTTCCCTTCCTCTTTTCCTTTCTCCTTCCCTCGTTCCTTATTTCCTCCGTCCTTCCTTCCTTTCCTTCCTTCCATCTGTCCTTCCTCCCTCCCTCCTTCTCTCCTCCCTTCCTTCTTTCCTTCCTCCGTCCTTCCTTCCTTCCTTTCCTTCCTTCCATCTGTTCTTCCTCCCTCTCTCCTTCTCTCCTCCCTTCCTTCTTTCCTTCCTCCATCCCCCTTCCTTCCTTCCTTCCTTCCTTCCTTCCTTCCTTCTTTCTTCCCTTCCTTCCTTCCTTCTTTCTTCCCTTCCTCCCTCCCTCCTTCTCTCTTTCTTTCCTCCCCCTACCTTCCTTCTTTCCTCCGTCCTTCCTTCCTTCTTTCCTTCCTTCCTTCTTTCCTTCCTCCCTTCCTTTCAATGAGGGTCCTATAAAGGGTTAAGTTAACCAGGTTAGTTGTTTAGCATCAGTCGTCATGGTGAAGCTGCTAATAGTAGGTTAGTGGCTCCAGATCATAAAGCTGTAAACTAAAATAAACCATTAAATCTATTAAATGATTTAAAAAGGACTTCTCTGACTTCTCTGTTGAATCCTGCAGAATGAAACTGATCCTGGTCTGAAGTTTAAACCGTCTGATGGCTCGTGTTCCCGTCAGACCTCCGCAGTTCATTCAGTGAGTAAAACATTTCTAAAAATACTAAAATAAAACCTAAAAATAAAACCCTTTAAAAAAAAAAAGCTCCAGAATTTCCCTTTAAGTGTAACTTGAAGCTGAAGAGTCGTCACGATGCCAAAGTCGGACGTGTAATTGGCCGTCACGTTCGATGCTAATGAGTCTCCATATCACCTAATTGTCCGACAAACTGTTCCTTTAATGTCCGCCAGTGTGTGTGTGTGTGTGTGTGTGTGTGTGTGTGTGTGTGTGTGTGTGTGTGTGTCCTAATTTATGCAGGATATTACAAGACGCCTTCTGCCGAGCTGCTTCGTCTTCCCTCCACAATAACACACATCCTCACTTCTCCTCCTCCTTCTCTTTTCTTTTCGCCTCAACCTTCTGTTCTCCTCCTCCTCTCATTTCCTCTCACTTTTTACCCCCCCCCACCCTCACCCCCCTCCTTCAGCCCCCCCCCCCCACCCCCCTTCACTTCTCTCGTCTCTCCCAGACAACTGTGACTGTTTTAATTCTGACCGCTGATTAGCCCGAATCAATTAAGTGTTCCTGGCTGTGTCCAACAGCAGAGCAGCATGGGGTATTTAGACTATTTAGGCTCCCATTCATCAAGCTCCAGCCTCTTAATCACCCTTTAATTACAGCCTGCGACTATGGGGGCTCAAGTGGGACATTAGGCACGGTTGCTTTCTCTGCAGAGTGGTGGGCTGAAATGAGCTCAGGGTGGGGGGGCGAGTGGAGGAGGACGCGGGAACGAATCACACGCCGGCGTTCTGACGGCTGATTGAACACAAAACGTCTCAACAGCAGCACCCCCCCCCCCCCCAAACCCCTTCAAGTAATGACTTGATTTATTTAGAGAGTAAAACTTCATAATAAGCAAACTAGAACCAGCTCAGTGTAGTTAAAGTATTACAGTAAAAGTACTGCAGTATTATAGTGATGTAGTATGCAGTATTACAGTAAAAGTACTGCAGTATTATAGTGATGTAGTATGCAGTATTACAGTAAAAGTACTGCAGTATTATAGTGATGTAGTATGCAGTATTACAGTAAAAGTACTGCAGTATTATAGTGATGTAGTATGCAGTATTACAGTAAAAGTACTGCAGTATTATAGTGATGTAGTATGCAGTATTACAGTAAAAGTACTGCAGTATTATAGTGATGTAGTATGCAGTATTACAGTAAAAGTACTGCAGTATTATGAGCTGTTAACAACTCATAGACATCTGAAACATGAGCCGACTACACACTGCTGACTGGTTTCATCTTTAACAATGTGTTGGATTTTAAAAGCTTGTTATATTAAAGTACTAGTACCTCTAACAGTACTACAGTAAAGTACTAGTACCTCTAACTGTACTACAGTAAAGTACTAGTACCTCTAACTGTACTACAGTCAAGTACAAGTACCTCTAACTGTACTACAGTAAAGTACTAGTACCTCTCACTCTACTACAGTAAAGTACTAGTACCTCTAACTGTACTACAGTAAAGTACTAGTACCTCTAACTGTACTACAGTAAAGTACTAGTACCTCTCACTCTACTACAGTAAAGTACTAGTACCTCTAACTGTACTACAGTAAAGTACTAGTACCTCTAACTGTACTACAGTAAAGTAGTAAATGTACTTAGTAACTTTCCACCAGTGTTTGTAGGTTTTATTCATTTTAAAACGTTCTTCTTTCCTCAAACAGCTTCTTCTTCTTCTTCTTCTTCTTCTTCTTCTTCTTCTTCTTCTTCTTCTTCTATCTGTATAAACAACAAACTCATAAAACATGACATCATCCAGAAGAAGGTCAAAGGTCAGACTCTGACCTCGGAGCTGCAGCAGAAAGAAGAACATTAAACAAATCTTTAATTTTTTGGTGTAAATCCTTCAAGATGTTGTGACTGTAGTTGGTGTTCATGAATCGGGTCCTGAGCAGGAAGTTAAACTCTCAGCTATCAGCGTTACTAATCCTCTTTGTGTCGTTGGTCTCTTCACGAAGCCGCCGCCGCTCGCCGTGATGACGTGATGAGGAGTCGCCTCATGCTGCTGGGAACCAAGTAATCCCACTTTGTTCCTTTTGGATTTGAAGACCCCCCCCTCCCTTCCTCCTGCTCCTCCTCCTCCTTGTTGCTGATCCCCTTGGTGTAGCTCTGACACAATGAGCCCCCCCCCCCCCCCCACCCCCCCCCTCTCTAAACACCTCTCTCATTTGTCGGGGGGCGCGCTCCGTATTATTTTCTCCTCAATTAGCAGAAAAGGCTTGAGCTGATCACTTCCTCCGCTAAGGTGAGCTCACATTCCTCGGGTCATGGGGGGGTTTACGGCGGGAACCTGGGAGGGAACCTGGGGGGGGGTGGGGGTGGGGGGGGGGGTTAATAACTAATAACAAGCAGGCGATGGAGGAGTGGATTGGTTCCAGCAGCAGCCAACTGTCTCCTGAATGAAGCCGACCTGCAGACACAGAAAGCTCTGATGAAGGTTTCATGTCACGTCTGTTTGGCGGCGGGACGAAGGCCGACAGTTGCTCCTCCCCGCTCTTTCAGCCTCATTATGGCGGCTCCTGTTCGGGGGGGAAAGGAGGGGGGGTTAGGGTTAGGGTTGGGGGGGAAGAGGGGCGGGGGGGGGGGGGGGGGGGGGCTTTGATGAACCTGTCCTCCCATTTCCGCCAAACTCTCAAAGACTAAAGTCTGCCAAATCCTTCAATCCAGACCCCCCCCCCCCCCCCCCCCCCCGAGTGTGTTAGAGAGGAGGCTTAGTGTCGAGCAGTGAAAAATAATTTAGTGAACTGGAATAAAAAATGAAAACCAGATAAAAACTAGAATGAACAAAGCAAAACTATGTAAAACTAAAGTGAGCAGCAGATAAAATTATGTTAGTTGTAGTTTTCTTTTCATCGTCTCCATGGTAACTGTATAGTGTTCATTGTCTCCATGGTGACTGTATAGTGTTCATCGTCTCCATGGTGACGGTACAGTGTTCATCGTCTCCATGGTGACTGTATAGTGTTCACTGTCTCCATGGTGACTGTATAGTGTTCCTCGTCTCCATGGTGACTGTATAGTGTTCAACGTCTCCATGGTGACTGTATAGTGTTCATCGTCTCCATGGTGACGGTATAGTGTTCATTGTCTCCATGGTGACTGTATAGTGTTCATTGTCTCCATGGTAACTGTATAGTGTTCATCGTCTCCATGGTGACGGTATAGTGTTCATTGTCTCCATGGTAACTGTATAGTGTTCATTGTCTCCATGGTGACTGTATAGTGTTCATCGTCTCCATGGTGACGGTATAGTGTTCATTGTCTCCATGGTAACTGTATAGTGTTCATTGTCTCCATGGTGACTGTATAGTGTTCATTGTCTCCATGGTGACTGTATAGTGTTCATCGTCTCCATGGTGACTGTATAGTGTTCATCGTCTCCATGGTGACTGTATAGTGTTCATCGTCTCCATGGTGACGGTACAGTGTTCACTGTCTCCATGGTGACTGTATAGTGTTCATCGTCTCCATGGTGACGGTATAGTGTTCATTGTCTCCATGGTGACTGTATAGTGTTCCTCGTCTCCATGGTTACTGTATAGTGTTCCTC
>JAJDFG010000522.1:0-143799 GCA_021039105.1 Scomber colias
ATGCTTAGTTTAACTCAATTGCTGGATGCCTAAAGATTAATTATTATGTGATTTGATCCATTAGACACTTAACTTTTAATCCAAGATAGACCGATATTGCTGTTGGACATACTTAACCCTCCTGTTGTCCTCAAGTCAAGGGAGGAAGGAAGGAAGAAAAGATGGAAGGATGGAAGGAAAGGAGGAAAGAATGAAAGGAGGAAGGATGGAAGGAAGGAAGAGAGGAAGGAAGGACGGAAGGGAGGAAAGCTGGAAGGATGGCAGGAAGGAAGGAAGGATGGAAGAGAGGAGAAAGGAAGGAAGGAGGAAAGAAGGATGGAAGGAAGGATGAAAGGGAGGAAAGCTGGAAGGATGGAAGGGAGGAAGAAAGAGGAAAGGAATGAAGGACGGTAGCAGGGAGGAAGGAAGGAAGGACGGTATGCAGGGAGGAAGGAAGGAAGGACAGAAGGAAGAAGGAAGGAAGGTCAACACAGAACAGTCAAAACAGACGGGGTCAATTTGACCCGGGAGGACGACACGAAGGTTAAGACAACACCAAATAAATAAAAAAGGTCTGTCTGAAGGTCTGAAGGCATTTATGAGTTTATGACTCTGGGTTAGTGGGAAACCTGCATCTATAAACTCTTTAACCAAATGTGATCTCTTTTCGACAACTAATGTAATATTTCCTCACTTCCAGTCACTCAGCCTCGTCTGAAACCGTTTGTTGGCCCGCTGGGGGAGAAACGCTTCCCACTAGGAAAACCTCTGCGTCAGGAACAAATGTACCAAACTCTTCCTGTAACCGTCCTTCAGTCCACAGGCAGAAACATATCTGCTGCTCCTGTAAGACAAAGCTCATGTTTGAGTACAGGAGGAGAAAGGAAGGATGCAAGGAAGGAAGGAAGGAAGGAAGGAAGGAAGGAAAGGAAGGAAAGGAAGGAAGGACAGAAGGATAAAGGAAGGAAGGATGGAAGGAAAGGAGAAGAAGGAAGAAAAGATGAAAGGGAGGAAGAAGGGAGGAAAGGAGGAAGGAAGGATGGAAGGGAGGAAAAAAGAGGAAAGGAAGGAAGGAAAGGAAAGGAAGGAAAGACAGAAGGACAAAGGAAGAAAGGAAGAAAGGAAGGAAGGAAGGATGGAAGGACAGAAGGACAAAGGAAGGATGGAAGGAAGGATGGAAGGAAGTGAAGGAAGAAAGGAAGGAAGGAAGGATGGAAGGAAAGGAGGAAGAAGGAAGAAAAGATGGAAGGGAGGAAGAAGGGAGGAAAGGAGGAAGGAAGGATGGAAGGGAGGAAAAAAGAGGAAAGGAAGGAAGGAAAGGAAAGGAAGGGAAGGACAGAAGGACAGAAGGACAAAGGAAGAAAGGAAGAAAGGAAGAAAGGAAGGAAGGAAGGAAGGAAGGAAGGAAAGGAAGGAAGGACAGAAGGACAAAGGAAGGAAGGAAGGAAGGGAAGGAAAGGAAGGAAGGACAGAAGGATAAAGGAAGGAAGGATGGAAGGAAAAGGGGAGGCACACCCACAGGCAGAAACATATCTGCTGCTCCTGTAAGACAAAGCTCATGTTTGAGTACAGGGCGGTGGTTGGTTACATAGCCGGCCGCACTATTATACAGCTACTCAGCGACTCACACCTGAAGTTATTACACTGCTAAACTACATCAGTGGATATATGAAGTCACGTCTCGGACTAAAATAATGGACCCAGACACCCCACGTTAGTTTAATGCTTAGCTTCACTCAATTCCTGGATGCCTAAAGGATCATTATTATGTGATTTGATCCATTAGACACTTAACTTAAAAGGAAGGATGAAAGGGAGGAAAGCTGGAAGGATGAAAGGGAGGAAGAAGGAAGGGAGGATGGAAGGGAGGAAGAAAGAGGGAAGGAAGGGAGGAAGGACAGAGGAAAGAAGAAAGGAAGGACGGTAGCTGGGAGTAAGGAGGGGAGGAAAGGAAAGGAAGGAAGGGCAGAAGGACAAAGGAAGGAAGGAAGGACAGAAGGATGGAAGGAAGGATGAAAGGGAGGAAGAAGGAAGGGCAGAAGGACAAAGGAAGGAAGGAAGAAAGGAAGAAAGGAAGGAAGGAAGGAAGAAAGGAAGGAAGGAAGGAAGGAAGGAAGGAAGGAAGGAAGGAAGGAAGGAAGGAAGGAAGGGAAGGAAAGCTGAAGGAAAGCTGGAAGGAAGGAAGGAAGGAAGGTTGAGGTTTGACTTGAGGGTGTAAAAGTATCTGCTATTAATGGAAGGACGGAAGGAAGGAAGGAAGGAAGAAAGGAAGGTGGGAAGGAAGGAAGGAAGGAAAGCTGGAAGGAAGGTAGGAAGGTAGGAAGGAAGGAAGGAAGAAAGGAAGGAAGGAAGGAAGGGAGGAAGGAAGGTAGGAAGGTAGGAAGGAAGGAAGGAAGGAAGGAAGAAAGGAAGGACGGAAGGAAGGAAGGAAGGAAGGAAGGAAGGAAGGAAGGAAGGAAGGAAGGAAGGAAGGAAGGAAGGAAGGATTGAGGGTTTGACTTGAGGGTGTAAAAGTATCTTGCTATTAATGGAAGGACGGAAGGAAGGGAGGAAGGGAAGGAAGGAAGAAGGAAGGAAGGAAGGAGAAGGAAGGAAGGAAGGAAGAGATTGAGGTTTGACTTGAGGGTGTAAAAGTATCTTGCTATTAATGTATGTCTTCTTCGCCTGTCATATGTACAGGGAGGAAGGAAGGATGGAAGGGAGGAGGAAAGAATGAAAGGAGGAAGGACGGAAGGAAGGAAGGAAGGAAGGCAGGGAGGAAGGAAGGGAGGAAAGGAAAGGAAGGAAGGACAGAAGGACAAAGGAAGGAAGGAAGGAAGGAAGGAAGGAAGAAAGAAAGGAAGGAAGGAAGCAAGGTAGGAAGGAAGGAAGGAAGGAAGGAAGGAAGGAAGGTAGGAAGGAAGGAAGGAATGGAGGAAGGAAGGAAGAAAGGAAGGAAGGAAGGAAGGAAGGAAGGAAGGAAGGAAGGAAGGAAGGAAGGAAGGAAGAAAGAAAGGAAGGAAGGAAGGAAGGAAGGTAGGAAGGAAGGAAGGAAGGAAGAAAGGAAGGAAGGAAGGAAGGACAGAAGGATAAAGGAAGGGAAGGATGGAAGGAAAGGAGGAAGGATGGAAGGAAGGAAAGCTGAAGGAAAGCTGGAAGGAAGGAAGGAAGGAAGGAAGGATTGAGGTTTGACTTGAGGGTGTAAAAGTATCTGCTATTAATGTATGTCTTCTTCGCCTGTCATATGTCAAGGGAGGAAGGAAGGATGGAAGGGAGGAGGAAAGAATGAAAGGAGGAAGGACGGAAGGAAGGAAGGAAGGAAGGAAGGCAGGGAGGAAGGAAGGGAGGAAAGGAAAGGAAGGAAGGACAGAAGGACAAAGGAAGGAAGGAAGGAAGGAAGGAAGGAAGAAAGAAAGAAAGGAAGGAAGGAAGGAAGGAAGGAAGGAAGGAAGGAAGGAAGGAAGGAAGGAAGAAAAAGGAAGGAAGGAAGGAAGGGAAGGTAGGAAGGAAGGAAGGAATGGAGGAAGGAAGGAAGGAAGAAAGGAAGGAAGGAAGGAAGGAAGGAAGGAAGGAAGGAAGGAAGGAAGGAAGGAAGGAAGGAAGAAAGAAAGGAAGGAAGGAAGGAAGGAAGGTAGGAAGGAAGGAAGGAAGGAAGGATGGTAGGGAGGATGGTAGGGAGGAAGAAAGAGGGAAGGGAGGGGAGGAAGGAAAGGAAGGAAGGACAGAGGAAAGAAGGAAGGAAGGATGGTAGCAGGGAGGAAGGAAGGGAGGAAAGGAAAGGAAGGAAGGACAGAAGGACAAAGGATGGAAGGAAGGGAAGGAAGGGAGGAAGGAAGGAAAGCTGAAGGAAAGCTGGAAGGAAGGAAGGATTGAGGTTTGACTTGAGGGTGTAAAAGTATCTTGCTATTAATGGAAGGACGGAAGGAAGGAAGGAAGGAAGGAAGGAAGGAAGGAAGGAAGGAAGGAAGGAAGGAAGGAAGGAAGGAAGGATTGAGGTTTGACTTGAGGGTGTAAAAGTATCTTGCTATTAATGTATGTCTTCTTCGCCTGTCATATGTACAGGGAGGAAGGAAGGATGGAAGGGAGGAGGAAAGAATGAAAGGAGGAAGGACGGAAGGAAGGAAGGAAGGGAGGAAGGAAGGTAGGAAGGAAGGAAGGAAGGAAAGCTGGAAGGACGGAAGGAAGGAAGGAAGAAAGAAAGAAAGAAAGGAAGGAAGGAAGGAAGGAAGGGAAGGAAGGAAGGAAGGAAGGCAGGAAGGAAGGAAGGAAAGCTGGAAGGACGGAAGGAAGGCAGGAAGGAAGGAAGGAAAGCTGGAAGGACGGAAGGAAGGCAGGAAGGAAGGAAGGAAGCAAGGAAGGAAAGGAGGAGGGGAGGAAGAAAGAGGGAAGGAAGGAAGGAAAGAAGGGAGGAAGAAGGAAGGAAAGGAGGAAGGAAGGATGGAAGGGAGGAAGAAAGGGGGAAGGAAGGATGAAAGGAAGGAAGGAGAGCTGGAAAGATGAAAGGGAGGAAGAAGGAAGGAATGATGGAAGGGAGGAAGAAAGAGAGAGGGAAGGGAGGAAGGAAAGGAAGGAAGGAAGGAAAGCTGGAAGGACTAAAATAATGGCACAGAGTTGTTTTCTTACACGAGCACAGGTTGTAATCCAGCCACACAACCAGTCACTCATCAAGCTATCCAGTCATTCAAACCAGCCAGTGTCGTATCTGGCCGTTGAGATATGAGGCAGCCGGCTCATTAATGTATGTCTTCTTCGTCTGTCATATGTACAGGGAGGAAGGAAGGATGGAAGGAAGGAAGGTATGAAGGTAGGAAGGAAGGAAAGCTGAAGGAAGAAAGGAAGGGAGGAAGAAGGAAGGAAGGATGGTAGGGAGGAAGAAAGAGGGAAGGGAGGGAGGGCGGAAGGAAGGAAGGAAGGCAGGAAGAAAGGAAGGAAGAAAGGTAGAAGGAAGGAAGGAAGAAAGGAAGGAAGGAAGGAAGGAAGGTAGGAAGGAAGGAAGGAAGGAAGGAAGGAAAGCTGAAGGAAAGCTGGAAGGAAGGAAGGAAGGATTGAGGTTTGACTTGAGGGTGTAAATGTATGTCTTCTTCGCCTGTCATATGAGTCACGTCTGGGACTAAAATAATGGCACAGGTTGTAATCCAGCCACACAACCAGTCACTCATCAAAGATATCCAGTCATTCAAACCAGCCATTCAGTGTCGTATCTGGCCGTTGAGATATGAGGCAGCCGGCTCAGCAAACAACGTAATCCAGTTAGTGAGTTAGTGGATGTGTTTACCAGATGGAACATGTCAGGTACCGACATGAAGAGGCAGCGGCAAACATCAGCCACCGCTGCATTCCTGAACATTAGCCAACCTTTTCAGTGACAGGCAGGAATGCAGAGGCTTCACACATATCATGAGGCTGGAGGCACAAGTAGAAGAGAGAGAGGGAGAGGGGGAGAGAGAGATGGGGGGGGGGGGGGGGGGAGGGAGGGAGAGAGAGAGAGAGACATAAAGGGAGAGAGAGAGACAGAGACGGAGAGACAGAGAGGGAGACAGAGAGGAGAGCGAGAGAGAGAGAGAGACAGAGACAGAGAGAGAGAGAGAGAGAGAGACAGAGAGAGAGAGAGAGAGACAGAGAGAGAGGGAGAGAGAGAGAGACAACGAGAGACAGAGAGAGAGAGAGAGGGAGAGAGAGAGAGGACAGAGAGGGAGAGAGAGAGAGAATGAGAGAGACAGAGAGAGAGAGAGAGAGAGACAGAGAGAGACAGAGAGAGAGAGGCAGAGAGAGAGAGAGAGAGACAGAGAGAGAGAGAGAGAGAGAGAGAGAGAGAGAGAGAGAGACACAGAGAGACAGAGAGAGAGGAGAGAGAGAGAGAGAGGGAGAGAGAGAGGAGAGAGAGAGAGGAGAGAGAGAGAGGGAGAGAGAGAGAGAGAGACAGAGAGAGAGAGAGAGAGAGAGAGAGGAGAGAGAGGGACAGACAGAAAACATCACTCTTCTGCTCAACATTGTCACCACGCTGCTGCTGTTCATTCCCAGAGGGCTGAGAGGAAAATGACAGCAGAGAAGAGCGACGACGAGAACAGAAGACATGACAATAAGACACACATACAGAAGCTGAACAGAACAAACATCATGAAGGCAATAATCAGATTTTTTTTAAAAAGATATTAAAGTCCCTCTACACTGAAAAAATTTCTACTTGTTCTTTCATTTTTGGACATTTGTTGGATGATGTTTGCTCAAAGTTTGACACTAGCAGAGGCGGACAGAGTACACAGCTTCCTTACTTGAGTAAAAGTACAGATACCGCTTGCTAAATTTTACTCAAGTACAAGTAAAAGTACTACGGTCAGATGTCTACTTAAGTAAAAGTACTGAAGTACTTGTTTTCAAAAGTACTTGAGTATCAAGAGTACATTTTCTAAATATTGCATTACTACTGCCACAGTGCTATGTATAGAAATGTCCTAGATGGAGTTATGACAAATGTTAATGTTAATACCTTGGAGAATGTAAAAGGAATTGAAAGTAAAATCAAGTCATTTTCATCCCGGGCCGAGATGGACCTGCTGCGTCTTCTTCCATTGTTTTCCTCCATGGTTTCCTTCCTTCCTTCCACCCTTCCTTCTATCCTTCCCTTTCCTCCATGGTTTTCCTCTCTCATCTAACCTGACCATGGAGTTGACTTTGGCTGAGGTGTTTGCTGATAGGCTTTAGTAGAAGTAACGGGTACTCACGGTTATGGATAGAAATGTAGCGTAGGAGTAAAGAGTACAATATTTGCCTCTCAAATGTACTTGAGTTAAGTCATGAGTACTCCCCAAAGATGATACTCGAGTAAAGTACAGATCCCTCAAAATTGTACTTAAGTACTGTACTCAAGTAAATGTACTCCGTTACTGTCCGGCTCTGGACACTAGAAGACAGTTTTCATCTGCTTAAGTGGAAGGTTTCTCATCGTAAATCCAAGTTTAAAGTGCATCCACATACAAGCAGGATTTCTAACATCACAACTAGTCCAGGAGCCGGTCTTGGTCTAATAGGAAACTTTCTCAAGAGTGATGTGGAAACTTGCAGACTCCATTTCACAAACACTGAGAACAGACGTTACAGTGAAGTCAGTAACATTTTGAGTCGAGTAGTTCAACTTTGAAATGCAAAAATATCTCTATATTAGTAGATTCTGGATTCTGGAAGAAGGGGAAAGGACACTCATTGAAAGGAAGGGAGGAAGGAAGGAAGGATGGAGGAAAGAAGGAAGGAAGGAAGGTGGGGGGAGGAAAGAAAGAGAAGGAGGGAGGGAGGAAGGGAAGAAAGAAGGAAGGAAGGAAGGAAGAAGAAAGGGGGATGGAGGAAAGAAAGAAGGAATGGTAGGAGAGAAGGAGGGAGGGAGGAAGAACAGATGGAAGGAAGGAAAGGAAGGAAGGAAGGTGGGGGGAGGAAAGAAAGAGAAGGAGGGAGGGAGGAAGGGAAGAAAGAAGGAAGGAAGGAAGCAAGAAGAAAGGGGATGGAGGAAAGAAAGAAGGAAGGTAGGAGAGAAGGAGGGAGGGAGGAAGAACATGGAAGGAAGGAAAGGAAGGAAGGAAGGGAGGAGAGAAGGAGAGAGAAGGAGGGAGGGAGGGAGGAAGGACAGATGGAGGGAGAAAGGAAAAGAGGAAGGGAAGAAAGAAGGCAGGGAGGAAGGAAAGGAAGGAAAGAAAGAAGGAAGGAAGGAAGGGAGGAAGGAAAGGAAGGAAAGGAAGGAAGGAAGGAAGGAAGGAAGGAAGGAAGGAAGGAAGGAAGGAAAGGAAGGAAGGAAGGAAGGAAGGAAGGAAGGAAGGAAGGAAGGAAGGAAGGAAGGAAGGAAGGATATTTTGGGATATTTACAGAAGTTACCAAATATAATTATTTGCCCAATAAAGGGTTAAGATAGTAATTATAATGTGGGAAATGTTGGAAAATCATATCAGTCACATGTGAAAAAGATAAAACATGGCTGAGGATGTTTAAATAATAAGGATGCTAATCATAATGTAGTCTAAACATCAGGCACACTACATTTCTCCCACACATGATTATAATAGGTAGCACAGATTTTGGGTAAAGCTCTCTAAAGCAGGAGGGGAGGGATCGACTTTGTGCTCAATTACTTCATAGAGTCTGCAAGAAATTTGGCAATTGAGCAGTTTAGTTCCCCTCTTAACCACCGTTAAACACTTTAAATCCCGTTAAACACTTTAAATCCCGTTAAACACTTTAAATCCCGAAGTCTTTAGCGGTTCAAATTGCAGCGATCTGCTCATCAATGAAGGCTTTCAGAAAATTAGGATAATGTATTCAAATAGGCTCCATAATGTTCTACAGGAATTTAACCCTCCTGATGTCCTCGGGTCAAGGAAAGATAGGAGGAAGGGAGGGAGGAAGGAGAGAAAGAAGGGAGGAAGGAAGGGAGGGAAGGAGGAAGGAAGGAAGGAAGGAAAGGAGGAAGGAAGGGAGAGAGGAAGGAAGGGAGGAAGGAAGGAAGGAAGGAAGGATGGAAGGAAGTGAGGAAAGGAAAGAAGGAAGGAAGGAAGGAAGGAAAGGAAAGAAGGAAGGAAGGAAAGGAGTAAGGAGGGAGGGAGGAAGGAAGGAAGGAAGGAAGGAAGGAAGTAGTAAGGAAGCAAGGAAGGATGGAAAGAAGTGAGGAAAGAAGTATGGAAGGAGGAGGGAGCAAAGAAAGAGGGAAGGAGGGAAAGAACGAAGGAAAAATTAAAGAAAGAGGAAGGAAGGAAGGAAAGAAGAGTTGGGGTCAATTTGACCCGGGAGGACGACGGGGAGGGTTAAAGGAACAATCAAACTACACAAAGTGGTTTAAACTAAAAGCATCTGCTGGAAATCAGAGCTGGAGCCGAGCATGTTTAGGGGAAACCCTCACACATCCAAAATGTCGTTACTTTATAAACCAGTGAGCAAAAGGTGTTTCAAAACTACTTTGGACTTAAAGTTAATTTGACTTCCCCAATTCATAGAGGAGCGTGTAAGACTGTTTTTTGGACACATACCTCAGGAATGGCCGAAAAGAGATAAACATTTAATAGGTATCCTGCTGGTGGCTTGTAAAAAGAGTATTACCAGGAAATGGTTATCACAGGAGAGCCCAACCTTAAATTTATGGATGGATATCACACAGTGGAGCTTTTGTTAACCACAAATTAGAGAAATTCAATCAGTCAAATATGTCACGCCCCATATAGGCTAGATTTTATTTTCACAAACCAGTGGCTATGATGTATGAGAAAGATCAATAAATGACAAAAAAAATAAATAAACATTATTCAACTAAACTGAAGTTGCAGGATTCTCACAGTGTAAAGACAATGCAAAGGAATCACAGACTGGTATAATTGCAGCATCAGACACTCCACCTGCTTTAATTACAAGCTCTATGTAGTGTTTTACTTTATACAGGCGGACCCTCCCATGTAAGTGTTGACTCATCATGACCGCTCCTCTGCAGGACACACATAATCCAGACTGACTGACATCAAACATGGTGACCTCATACCTGAACACACATACACACAACACACACACACAATACCTGCAGATCGTTTCCTTCGGTGCTGCTCTCGCCCTGCTAGCACCAACACCACCTCCAGTGAAGACGAGTGGTTTGACCCTCTGAGCCCCAGATCTGCTGGCTGCCCTCATCTGTCACCCCACAGCGGTGGGCTCTGCCATCTGCCTCAGGGTGGCGCTGTCAAGTTTCACCGGTGACAGGAAGGCGGGAAAGCCATTGGAACTCCCTAAGAATGAAGCCAGGCAGGAAACTATCACATGACCCTCTTCCTGAACAAGCATTTGGCTTTTCAATCATGGCAATTATACAGTCTGGTGAATCATCAGTATAAATATACCAACATCCTCTCTCTGCCCAGTCTGAGGCCTGATAATGATGCTTTGTGGTTTCATCAGGTTCATCATGTCCATAATTTACATTTTGAGGATAAAAAGCACAAAACAGTTTGAGGAATGGTAAATTGACTGTAGGCCTATAGCGCTTTTCTAGTCGTTATGACCATTCAAAGCCTCATTCACACACATTCACACACTGATGAAGAAGGGGCTACCAAGCTGTTCATCAGGAGGAAACTATTGGCGCTTTTTCCCACTGTACACAGTTCCAGCACTACTCGGCTCGACTCGGCTCGGTTCCAGGAACGACCTTTTCCATTACAAAGAAGTACCTACTCAACGTGGGCGGGGGTCGTCATAGCAACGGCTCCGCGATACTGCCGTGACTTCGTTTTTATACGCGACACAAACACATAAACAATGGAGGACATGGATGGGCAGTGGTGTACTTGCTGCTGTATGTGGCTTTCTGTCACACACAAAGCAACAACATTGAGCTGTATGGCTGTTACGCTGTTGCCGGTATTTAAAAATGGCGGGTTTGATTCTTGTGTGGGACGGCTCACGACTCTTCCAGTGAAGACTCTCTGACCAATCAGAGGCGGAAGTCTCAGCAGAGCAGGTTCTAAAAAAGTACCAGGTTGGGGGTAGCGCACCCGCCCCATGTGTTGAGGCTATAGTCCTCGTTGCAGGCGACCCCGGTTCGAATCCCGAGCCCGAGCGGTCTTCTCCTGCGTGTCATTCCCCCCCTCTCTGCCTCCTGTTTCCTGTCTCTCTACACTGTCCTGAACATTAAAGGCAAAAAAAGCCCAAAAAAAAAAGTACCAGGTACCAGCAGCTACTATCCATAGTGGAAACCATAGGTGGAAACGCAAAAAAAAAAAAAAACGAGTCGTGCTGGAACTGTGTAGTGGAACAGCGACATAACCATTCATACACATTCATACAGCAATGGGAGCAATTTGGGGTTAATCTTGCCAAAAGACAGATCAACATGTGGATGGAAGAGCCGGGAATCAAACCACCAATCTTCAATTGGTGGATGACAGCTCTGCCTCTTGAGTCCTGAGCCAAAGCCGCCCGCAGGAAGCATATTAATTGGCAATTCAGTGTATTTAGCCAAATGTCAGAGTTTCATCTGTCATGCATGAGCTCGTCAAATGTACACAGTTGCTACCCAACCCCATTCCACCCAAGCTCTGCTGTACAGGGCAAAACTCTTTCAATCATGTTTGTATTGAAGTACATTCAGTCAGGGGTGGATTGGCCATAGGAGTACCGGGACTTTTCCCGGTGGGCCCGGTCAATAATGGGCCGGTGGCTGCCGTTTTTTTATTTTTTTTATTTGTTTTATTTAGTTTTTTGCTGCGCCTTGCCATGGTTACTCTCCCGGCCCAGGGGCAGAGACATGCACCGGCCCACAGAGCTCCGCTGCAGCCTGCAGACACAGCAGAGGCCCATTGGCTTGTCTGTCTAAAGAATACCTGGCCCAGTGGCCCTATGATTGGCTACAGGGGCCCAGGAGTCCCACCCACGCTGGTTCTTGACACCCCCCAACCCCCCCTCGTCCAATCACCTTTGATGACAAGCAATCAGATGAGAGATAGTGAGAGATTACTACTACAACAAAATGGACAATGCGGCTAAAAAGCGAAAAGGCGGAGCGGAAAAACAAAGAGATAAAAAAAGAAAAGCTCTAGCAACCGACGCTGCTACGAGCAAAACAAATGTTTGCTGCGGGGGCCAGCGTGGCCGGAGCGGCTTCAGGAGTGGGTCCCTCTCAGCAGCAGGTGTCGGGACAGTGAGTCAACTGAGGCTCCCGCTGCCATGGTGGTGCAGGAGCAGGAGGTTGAGGAAGACTCTCCACTATGTGGAAGTGGTGATACAGTCTTAAGCAGGTGTTGTGGTCTGCAGCATGGTGTGGATAAACACTCATTAAAGGTTCAGAACGGTTACTTAACTGTCTATGAACTTTACTTAACATAATAAATAGCAAACTCTGCATAGTGTGGTGTGTTACAACTAGGCCTAAATCTAGTTATCTAAAGTATTGGAAAACAATCATATTCATATACTGTCCTGATTAATTGATTAGTTGCTTTTAATAACCACTATTTTCATCAAAGGATGCCACACTATTACAAATCTACAAAGTTTACAACTCACATGTTGCAATGTGATGTGGTCTGAGCATGTAGAACTGCTATTTTCACAATTTTTGATAATTTCTACCTATAATGACTTCCCCCAAATCAGGTCACCAGAGTTAAAGTGTTTTAAGTGTCAACATGCACCTTTCTTTGTGCCTATAGTCTAATATGTTCATGAAGGACATTGATCTAACAGCATAACACATATGTAGCCTATGATGCTTTACATATTTTTTTCAGTCAGTGTTTATGGTTTATTGCTCCTTCAACAGTTTCACATTATACAGTTAAAACTAATTCAAGCCTATTCAAGGCTCCAGAATATAAGGGGTATTGTTCAGTATACTACTGTTATTAAGGGCTTGTGTGTTTAAATGTACATCAACGTGAGTTGGCACAGTATCTGAGCATGGATGGATTGTAGTGGGCCGGTCTGGACCAAAAAGTCCAGGGCTGAATTTTTGTCCCAGTCCAGGCCTGCATTCAGTCAAATGGGCCAGAGGGGCGAGGTATTTGACATTCCTGGATGGTTCAGAGAGGGTTCAGTAGAGGTCTCCCAGTGCAGAGGTGAGGGTGTGTTTTACAGCCCTGCGCTGACGTTCAGCCCCCGAGGCTCATCACCCTTCCCCCTGACGAACACAACCAGCTCGCTATCATCAGCAGAGTGTAGAGATGAACACACATGTCATATTACATTCATATCAGGAGTTTTTTGGTGGTCATCTATTGGTTTTTACAATAGATGAATAACAGCTGTTCCAACTTACCGGACAGCTGACTGCACCTCAACTTCATTGTGGATGTGGTTGTCTTGATGAAGGTAGCCATACTTCTCCAGAAAAACCTGCAAATTGTTATCGTATTTGTTAGTAATGCATCAGAAATACACATGAAGCTGATAGAAAAACATTCAAATGCTCTTTTTATAGGCTTTTATAATGCTCTGGTTGAACTCTGATCGCTGACGTGTTGATTTCTACAGATCTCATAATGCTTCTCGTAAAAAACCCACTCTGGTAAAAACCCTCAGAGACTTTTTACCTCCCTGTGAGGCAAAAATAAAAACACATCATAAACGTGCAAATACAATTTTTCCATTTGTACTGTATCTGCTGCCAAAGAGGATACAGAGCTGGACCACCCGTACGAAAAAGAAACCCCTGAGGTGTCCCTAAAATTCATAACTATTATTTAGCAAGAATTTCATGTAAACATAGCGGCAGAGAATACTTCAGAAATTTCCCACCAATAAAAAAAAAAGTACAGTAACCAACAGGATACATGACAACAGATGGTGATGTGTGACGGGGTTTGGGAATCTAGCTGATAGTTTAATATCATGATCTCTCAATCACAGCCCTTCATACCTATATCTAGCAGCGTTCGTGTCCAGACAACGAGCGAGCAGCAGCTATGATTACACATGTAATGAAGGTGGGATGAAAATTAAAATTGAAGCGATGACAGATGTGCTCCGCCGAAACAGGAATGTGCAACAACAACAAAAAAAGAAAAGAAGAAATGTCCCTTTTATAAATACACAAAGAGAAATGCTGCAGGGGTATTGTTTTATGCAGGAGTCATATTTTGGAAACACGTGTAGGCCTATTAATGGTATATGTTTTTTTACAGCTTTGATCTGAGCTATATGCAGCCTGCTGTCAAATTAAGCTAGCAGTCCTAAACCACAGCGGGATGATTAAATAGTGTCTCAGGGTGTTTTTGGATGTTACAAACAGCTGTATTATCTGTTAAAGTGGGCTTGGTCTCCTTTTGCATGTTATAGATGGAGTTACAGTATATGGCTGATATGGTCAACTCACAGTACAAGAGCAATACAATAGCTTTTATATACTTTTTAAATAGGCTTGATGCCCTTTTTGAACCTTTCTATTACCTTAACTGGAGCCTCCACTGTTATATGTTATATTTCCCTTTTTAAACATTACTTTTCTACTTATTAAAATATTAAAATGTAGAGATATATATTAGTGAGCCATTTCTTTTGACTGATACTGACCGTGCACATTTGATGATAGTGACAAAACACAGACGTGAATCATTGTTATTACAGCAAATAAGGAAATATGTGATGTTTTATTCCATATGGGTTATGCATGGAAACAATATATGGTACATTTCTTTTGTATTTATCAGGTTACAGTATCTCACCTGGCTTATGTTTGAGAAGAAATCCAATAACAGCAGTCCAGAAAAGGCTTAATTGGGGTTTAGGGTTAAAACTGCAACACCAATTAAGTGTAAAAAGTATAAAAATCCACTGTACTCAACTAGGAAAGCTCAATCTAATGTGAGAAGTTCACAAAAGTCACATTTAAAAAAGCATCATTCATCATATCAGTAAACGTCAAGACAGTTTTTTCTGTTTTTCAATCACATACTTTTACATTTCCTGCTGGCCATAGAAGCACTTTATACATTTTTAGACTTCTTTAAATTAAGTTTTTCATACTAAACCTATGTGGCACAATGCCTTCAAACTCCAATAACAGCAGTCCAGAAAGGCTTAATTGGAGTTTAGGAGAATAAAACTGCTTAAAAAGTGCTTCAACAACACCAATTAAGTGTAAATGCAACTAGGAAAGCTCAATCTAATGTGAGAAGTTCATATTTAAAAGCTTCATTTATCAAATCAGTAAACGTCAAGACAACTTTGACATTTCCTGCTGGCTGTATAGAAGCACTTGGTAGTTTTTTGACTGAAGGTATTTAGTATGAATAAATCGATTTAAATGTACAAACTCTTTTTTTTCTAAAGTCACCTCAGGGTCCAGGAGCAGCGGGGATCCTGCAGCAGTGTGAGAGCTGATCAGAGCGCTCACAGTCAGGATCCAGCAGGCTGCCTTCATGCCTCCTGCTCTCCGTCCTGCAGGCTCCGGAGGTCGGCGGCTCATTCTGGGACAAACACACTCTCACCACAGCGCGCATTTCTGCTCAGCTCCTGATGCGAGTTTCATTGCTGGTATTTTTTTTTTCCGTCTTTCCTGCTGCGCTGCTGTCAGTAAGTAAAGTCTCTCTCTGTTAGAGCATGCTGCTGCTCGCCTCACATCTCCATCCCTGCGAGGACTGACGGGGACTAGTCAAGCTGTCGGTGTTACAGGAGGTGGAGAGGAGGGGGGGGGGGGGGGCAGTAACAGCAGCACCGCCCCTCTGTGCACAGCAGCTGAGGGCAAAACAGCAGCAGAGACTTCCCTCAACCAACCAGGGTTATTATAGCTAACCAAGACTAAATAAAAACTATAATGCAGTGCAATGCAAAAGTAACAAACTAAAACTGAGTAGCAGATAAAAAAAAAAAATTAGCTTAGTTTTCTTTTCATTTTTTCCCTCAATAACAGACATTATTTCATCCTTTACAGCTTCTACTAATCAAGGTTTCCCTCTTAATAACTGAAAAATTAAAATTGAAAAAAAAAATGCAAAACTAAACTGAATTGCAGACCAAAAAAAGTCAGCTTTGTTTTCTTTTCATTTACTCCATTTTTATTGTATTCTGTTCAATTTGACTTGTTGAAATAATGGGACAGTATCAGTAGGGAGACCACAAACACAAACACAGCAAACTGTACCTCAATGTCAGACACTATTTCATCCTTTACAGTTTCTACTAATCAAGGTTTTCACTCCTAATACCTGAAAAACTAAAATTAAGACTAAAACTAAATAAAAACTACAATGCAAAACTAAAACTAAACTGAATTGCAGATTTTTTTTAAATCAGCATAGTTTTAGTTTCTCCTTTTTTTACTGTATTCTGTTCAATTTAACTTGAGATAATGGGATAGTACCAGTAGGGAGACCACAAACACAGCAAACTCTACCTCAGTGTCAGACACCATTTCATTCTTTACAGCTTCTACTTATCAAGGTTTTCCTCCTAATACCCGAAAAATTAAAAGACTAAAACTAAATAAAAACTACAATGCAAAACTAACTCAAACTACACTGAATTGCTTAGTTTTTTCTTCCATTTACTTCATTTTTTACTGTATTCTGTTCAATTTGACTTATTGAAATAGCGGGATAGTACCAGTAGGGAGACCACAAACACAACTCATTGTACCTCAGTGTTAGACATTTCATCCTTTACAACTTCTACTAATGAAGCTTTTCTCCCAATACCTGAAAAACTAAAATTAAGACTAAAACTAAATAAAAACTACAATGGAAAGCTAACTCAAACTACATTGAATTACAGATTTAATTTAATTTAATTGTTCAATTTGATAATAGGATAGTACCAATAGGGAGACCACACATTTTACTTCAGTGTCAGGCATGATTTTATCCTTTACAGCTTCTGCTAATGAAGGCTTTCCTCCTAATACCCGAAAAACTAGAGCTAAATAAGAACTAAACTAAAACTACTTAAAATTGCTTGTTACGGTTGGGGTCTGTATGTGTGTTGAGAAAAATCAAGTCTTTTTATATTACTGTCTCTTTGTACCTTGTTCTCAATAAAAAAATAGTTTAACAAGCAATTTATCAACTAAAACTAACCTGAAGTAAAAAGCAAACTGAAAAACTAAATAAAAATACAAACTAATGAAATAATAATACTAAATGAATAACTCTGGTACAAACTGTGCAGAACATTTTACTCTGGAGTTGACATTTTGTAGATATCTGGTTGTGTGTGTGTGTGTGTGTGTGTGTGTGTGTGTCCTTTAGTTTATGTCTCCTGTATTTCCAGGGTTGCAGGCTGGATATGACGAGGAAGAGGAGGATGAGAGCGAGGAAGAGCACATGGATGATATTACCAATGATTGATAAAAAAAACCCCAAAAACAAAAAAGCACAGAGAAAAGATCACAGTTTTTTTTATTTTTATTTTTTGGGGGGGCTGGGTGGAGAGAAGAAAAAAAACAAAAAAAACAAAAAACAAAAAACCAAGATTACAACATTTTTATTCCGTTCATACAAAACAATGATTCTAACTCACAAAACATCTGCACCTAGATTCTGGAGAGAAAATTAAAAAGATGTACAAAGAAATCAAACATAGAAGAAAAAAAAAAACAACACAAAACCAAAAAAAAAAAAAAACACATTAGACCACATGCCAACACTGCCAACGTTCAACACATCCCTGCCCCTCACTCACAGATGGAAAGAGGAATATAGGACTGGGAGAGAGGGGGGGAGGGGTGCAAGAGTTATATATATAAAAAAAAAAAAAAGGGGGTAAGTCAATCACGATGTTTGATCTATCCCCTTCTCTAACCCCGAGCCCCTTCCCCTCCGCTGGCAAACTCGAAAAAAGCTGGAACGGCGTCTGTCTCAACGATTAGTATGGTCGCTCTCTTCTGTCGTCTCTGCGGTCACCTCTGAGAAAGGAAGGAAGGAAGGAAGGAGGGAGGAGAAAAACAGAAAAAAGGAAAGAGAGGAGATGTATTGTTACGATCAACGCCATTAAATTACAGATGAAGGTGAAACAATGTGATCATTTCCTCTCCGCCCAACATCCAGCTTTCAATTAATAAAAAAAGAGAGAGAGGGAGGGAGGGAGAGAGGGAGAGAGAGAGAGAGAGACAGAGAGAAAGAGAGACAGAGAGAAAGAGAGACAGAGAGAGAGGGAGAGAGAGAGAAGAGAGAGAGAGAGAGAGAAAGAGAGACAGAGAGAGAGAGAGAGAGAGAAGAGAGAGAGAGAGAGAAGAGAGAGAGAGAGAGAAAGAGAGACAGAGAGAGAGGGAGAGAGAGAGAAGAGAGAGAGAGAGAGAAAGAGAGACAGGGGAGAGAGAGAGAGAGAGGGAGAGAGACAGAGACAGAGAGAGACAGAGACAGAGAGAGAGAGAGCGCACTTCCCTTTTCACATTGAGAGAGAGAGAGACAGAGAGACAGAGAGAGAGAGAGAGAGAGAGAGAGACAGACAGAGAGGGAGGGAGAGAGAGACAGAGAGAGAGGGAGAGAGAGAGAGACAGAGAGAGAGAGAGAACGACAGAGAGAGAGAGAGAGAACGACAGAGAGAGAGAGAGAGAGACAGAGAGCACTTCCCTTTTCACATTGACTAATACCACTCTTCACCTTCAGCAAAGTAGCAATAAATTAAAATGTGCAAATATCTAAAAAGACCTTCAAGTGGCACAAACACATTAAGTGAAGGGTGTTGCATTGATATTCAGACACACTACGCACTTTGTTCCTTTTAGAAAAGCAACAAAAAAAGAAAAAGAGGCTGTGAGGTTTTAAAAAGAGCCTCACTGCTTGAATTAAATTAAAAATCTAATTTAAAGACTTTGCTTTAACCTCCTGCAACCTCCTATAGCAGGGGTGTCAAACATGCGGCCCGTGGGCCAGAACCGGCCCGCCGAGAGGTCCAATCCGGCCCAGTTTCCTTCTTCCTCTTTTCCTTCCTTCCATCTGTCCTTCCTACCTTTCTTCCTCTCTATCTTCTTTTCCTTCCATCAGTCTTCCCTTTCCTCATTCCTTCCTTCCTTCCTTCCTTCCATCCGTCCTTGTTCCCTTTCTTCCTTCTGTTCTTCCTTCCATCTGTCCTTCCCTTTCCTCATTCCTTCCTTCCTTCCATCTGTCCTTGTTCCCTTTCTTCCTTCTGTTCTTCCTCTCTTTCTTCCTTCTTTCCTTCCTTCCTTCTTTCCTTCCTTCTTTCTGTCCTTCCTCCCTTCCTTCCTTCCTTCCATCTGTCCTCCTTCCTTCCTTCCGTCCTCCTTCCTTCCTTCCTTCCATCTGTCCTCCTTCCTTCCATCTGTCCTTCCTCCCTTTCCTTCCATCTGTCCTTCCTACCTTTCTTCCCTCCTTCCTTCCTTTCCTTATTTCCTTCCTTCCTTTCCTTATTTCCCTCCATCTTTTTAATGATCCGGCCCACATGAGATGAAATTGGTCTGTGTGTGGCCCTTGAATGAAAATGAGTTTGGCAACTCTGTCCTATAGGAACATTACATCCTGTTGTCCTCATTCACACACTCTTCTGCCATCTAGTGGTCGCTAAAGCACATTACACTCTTGGCCGTGTTCATCACCAGCCCGATCCTCGAAAAGTTAAAAAGTGGACCAAATCTAATTTTAATGGTTGAAACTTGTTTATTTAAGCTTAAATGTTGTTTGTAGTTTAATATAAATTTGCCTTGTTTATGACACTAGGAATGTTTAAATGTAAGGAAATAGAGTTTTTAGCAGAAAAATTAGATTCTCTCTCTCTCTCTCTCTCTCTCGGCACTATACAAATAAAGATTGATTGAAAAATACATATCAAATAAAAGCTCAGGTGTCAGGAGGTTAAAGTATAGCTTTGCCCCGAATATATTCAGTATTATTATTATTATACACTAATCTTTAGGGAGGATTTTGCAGTTACAATACCAGAAACAAACATACTCGACACTGACAATTAAAACTTTACCAAGACGATTAAAAAAAAAGCATTTCTAAAGATTGAATCCTGCCTAAAAAACGCACTTATTACGAGTTGCATACTCTGTCTCACACCAACTATGTAACCACAGTCTAGTTTATTTATTGCACTTTGTAGTCACATTCATATTTACTTATTTATCTTTGCAAAAAACTGCACTTGAACTTTCACATCAATGTTAGCTGATTTATATTGTTTGATGTACTGCTGTTATTGTTTAATGTGCTTCTTGAGTGCTTTGAAAGGCTCTTTAAATAAAATGCATTATTATTATTATCTGAAAGGAGAGTGCCTTCATCTAGTAATTATTTGCATGTAAAGAAATTTTTTTTTTTTTAAACTCACCGTCCTCCCATTTTGTAGCCGCCTCCTCCGTATCCGCCGCCGCCGCCACCCGCCTCCATAACCGCCGCGGTCTCCTCCACGGAAGCCTCCACGCCCTCGGAAGCCACCGCCGCCTCTGTCACCTCCGTAACCTCCTCTGCCTCCACGGTCTGCAAACACAATCATCATCATCATCATCATCATCATCGTCTGGTAAGATCAACCCTGCATGTTTTCAGGAATGTGAGTAATCTTCAGTATTTAAATAAAGAAGAAGAAGAAGAAGAAGAACTCACCTCCACCTCCAAATCCTCCATCTCCTGGTTTGGGGGCTCCACACTTGTTACACTCCTGTCGTCGTGCGAAATTCATGTTGCCACAAGAGCTGATGGGAGAAAGAGAGACGACGTGTTAGTTTTTATTCACACATGTACTGTAACCCTGGATGTCGACATTTTGCTCTTCAATACAGCACATATGAAATGATGAACTGGATCTATCGTGCCATCTATAGAAGAGAGAGTCCATGTTCGCTATATTTCCTTTTTCTAATGTGGGTGTAGGTTTGTCCACGTGTTTATATGTATACATGAGTGTGTGAGTGCATCCATAGGTTTGTGAGTGTGCATTTACATATGACTATACACACATTATTTTATTTATTTTGATTTTTTCTTATTTGTTTCTTTTTGGCCTTTTTCGGGGCAGTCTAATCTATTCATCGTTCTTTAACCTGAAAAATATATATTGTGCTTTCAACACTATTTATGTGCATTAGTATTTTGAGGCGAGAACACGTCTGCCTAGAGCTGGGCAATTAATCGAAACCGACATTTAGAAACTCTAAATCGACTTAATCTTGCTCATGTCAGTTAATCGTGGTGTTCACTGTTGCCATGACAACAAAGGTTCCATATCTTTAAGGAGTTTGAAAACTTGTCTCCAGTGATCATTTTAACCCAAACCATGATCTTTAACCACAGCTTCCTTCCCCTTTTCCTTTCTTCCTCCATCCTACCTCCCTTCCTTCCCTCTGTCCTTCTTTCCTTCCTCCTTCTTTCATTTCTTCCTTCTTTCTGTCCTCCCTTCCTCTCTCCCTCCCTCCTCTCTTCCTCCATTTTAACCCAAACAGCGTCTCACCTTAAAACATCTTTATCTTCCCTCCCTAAAGATCCTCATGTGTGAGGGCAGCAGTGGAAAATACTAAACTAAAGAAACTGTGAAAATACATAATTGCTCATCAAGGGTGGAGATAATCCTTCATTAATTATAATCGAGGTTAAAAGTTCAATTAATCGTGATTTTGTTTTTTGCCATAAGTGTCCAGCCCTACGTCTGCCACAGTCTATTTCCTGCTCTGTGCTGCATGAGTGACTCCAGACAATGTTGGGAAACCTTAGTAGTAATAGTACTTAGTCTAACTTTACTTATATGAACCCTCCTCATACAGACCTGTTGGGACAGGGCCAGTCTCCTCCCTTAATGTCAAAGTTGGGTCCTCCGCCACCACGACCTCTGAAACCTGACAGCAAAAAAAAAAAAAAAAAAAAAAAAAGCAGTCGAAGTCAGAAGCGAGACATTCGAAAAACATTAATGATCCAATACTTGAGCCAACTCCATCAGCTCCTACGCACCTCCTCTCCCACCTCTTCCACCTCCGCCGCCGCCGCCTCCTCCTCCTCCTCCTCTCTGTGTGAACTCGGCTCTGCGGGTGGCAAACGATACTTTGAGGGGTTTGCCTTGGAACTCCTTGCCTGAAACGAGAGGAGAGATCAGATCAGTTGGCTGGATGCTCAATCAGTATAATTAGAGAGAGAGAGTTTAAAAGCTTCAGGATATGAAACGGCTCTTTTACCATCAAACCAATCAATAGCAGCTTTGGCCGACGGCGGGTCATCAAACGACACTGTAGCTTCTCCCTTTGGCCGACCGGTGACTTTGTCAGAGTAGATGTTGATCATTAGCTGGCCGGTCTTCTTGTTCACCTAAAAGCACAAAAATGAAGTCCTGCTATTTATCATGTCTACACCAATATATTACTCAAATGCCAGATATTTAAATATTTAATTTAAATAGTTAATACAATTAACCTCTAAAGAAAGGTAACAAAGGTTTAAAGCAGGCGTGTCAAACTCATTTTCATTCAAGGGCCACATACAGCCCAATTTGATCTCATGGGGGCCGGATCACTAAAAGGAAGGAAGGACAGAAGGAAAAGAAGGAGGAGAAGGAAGAGAATACAGGAAGGAAAGATGGAAGGAAGAAAGGGAGGAAGAAAAGGTGGAAGGAAGGAAGAAAGGGAGCAAGGACAGATGGAAGGAGGAGAAGAGAAGATAAGAAGGAAGATCGGAAGGAAGGAAGGGAAGATCAGAAGGAAGGAAGGAAGGAAGGAAGGAAGGAAGGGAAGATCAGAAGGAAGGAAGGGAAGATCGGAAGGAAGGAAGGAAGGAAGGAAAAATTGGAAGGAAGGAAGGAAGGGAAAATTGGAAGGAAGGGAGGAAGGAAGGAAGGAAGGGAAGATCGGAAGGAAGGAAGGAAGGAAGGGAAGATCGGAAGGAAGGAAGTAAGGGAAGGAAGGGAAGATCGGAAGGAAGGAAGTAAGGGAAGAAGGACAGATGGAAGGAAGGAAGGAAGGAAAGAAGGACAGATGGAAGGAAGGAAGGAAAAGAAGATCAGAAGGAAGGAATGAAGGAAGGAAGGGAAGATCAGAAGGAAGGAAGGAAAAATTGGAAGGAAGGAAGGAAGGGAAAATTGGAAGGAAGGGAGGAAGGAAGGAAGGAAGGAAGGAAGGAAGGGAAGATCGGAAGGAAGGAAGGAAGGAAGGGAAGATCGGAAGGAAGGAAGTAAGGGAAGGAAGGGAAGATCGGAAGGAAGGAAGTAAGGGAAGAAGGACAGATGGAAGGAAGGAAGGAAGGAAGGAAGGGAGGAAGGACAGATGGAAGGAAGGAAGGAAAAGAAGATCAGAAGGAAGGAATGAAGGAAGAAAGGTAGGAAGGACAGATGGAAGGAAGGAAAAGAGGAAGAAGGAAACTGGGCCGGATTGGACCTCTGGGCGGGCCGGTTCTGACCCATGGGCCGCATGTTTGACACCCCTGGTTTAAAAGGATAAAGAGTTATAAAACACAGAAGGAGCTGTTATGATTAAGATTGCTCTGACAAATACTTTATCACTTAATGTACTGTGAAAATGTAATCAATCTGGTGCTGCTCGATTATGGGAAAAAAAATCATAATCACGATCATTTGGGTCAAAATTGAAATCACGATTATTAAAACAATTTTTTTTTAATTTTAGAAACATGCTGCATTTATTGAAGATGTCTTGTCCATTCGGTTTAATTAGTTTTCTCTCCCAGCAGCAGCCTTTTATCTGCCGCTTAACGCAACACACAGCGGAAAACGTGCAGAGATATTAGAGCTGAGCTGGTTACCATGACGACAGTTCACACATCACTTCCTGGTTTTTAATAATTAGTCAGTAAACTCAGCATCGTCTGACGCAGGCTGGAAACTCTGCACTTTTATTTACAGTTAAAACATTTCACCGTGTGTTTCAGCTTCTGTCAAACTAACGGAGCTGCGGCGGCTTCCAGTCTAAGCTTTTCAAAATAAAAGCTTTGTTATTGAGCGCTATTTCATTATTATTAAAAATCGTTCCCACCCCTCAATTTTATTCGTTTTGAGATTGTTTGGCCCCTAAAAATTGTAATCACGATCAAATTTCGATTAATTGAGCAGCCTTAGATCAATCTAGAAAATCAGTGCAGACATGAAAACTGACTGATTCAATACCTTGATGATGCCGATTTGCTTGAAGAAGTCACCGACTTCCTGAACTGTGACATCTTCTCCCAGTCCCTGCACAAATATGGTGTTGTTGTCAGAGTTGTCCTGCTCCCCAGCTGCAAGAGAAACCAAAGAAAAAGAAAAAAGGAGAAATTGGACTTCAGAAATTATCACATTTAATACAGTCATGCACGAGGAGACAGTTTAACAGAGACACACATTGCTCTAACTGATAATCACATCCTGCTCTCTAATTACAGCAGCTATGGACAGATTTTCAATTATAGCTGACTAATCAGTGCAACCATAATGAACTAGTTATTTAAGCATGAGACTCTCGGGGGATTTGCTTTACCTGGTTCATCCCTTGAGCTGTAGTCTCGAGATCCTGTAAAACAGAGGAGAGGATGGAAGAGGAGACTTGAGCAAAACAAAAATAAATCTTCATATCATCTGTACTGTTCCACACTCAAATTATTAACTTCATCCCTACTAGTGCATAATGATAAAGAAAATTAAAGTCCATGTTTACAGCTCGCTCTCTGACAGGTGTTTTCATACCGTTGGATCACATACCAACACCTTTCCACAAGAACACAATGGTTCTGTTTTTTTGACCACCACCAAAAATGTCTCCAGTTTATAGAAAGTTTTCCTTCTTCGTCCTGGGAACACCTCTGTCTTTTACAATCAACTCTCACCTTCATGCAACAATACCATTATTTTACAACTCAGGCTCCATGTTTTCTCTTTCTCTCTTTCTTTTTTTTTTTTTTTTTACCATATCTGAAGACATTTATGAGAAATCCTTCTACAGAACAATAGGTGGCGTCCCTTGGGATCTGGACATGAAAATGGTGGCATTCACTGAGTTTCTTTTTTTAATCCCCCTCTTTTTTTCTTTTTTTTCCTTTTCTGCTAACTCAAGTTCTTTCCTCCCCCACCGACACAGTTCTGATGCTCGTCACTTACCACCGTAATTTTTGAAGCCACCACGGTCACCACCTCTGCAGAGGAAAAATTGGAGATATGATGGCTTTTCCTTTGTCCCAACTGAGAGCTCAAAGCTCCCCTACATCCCCATCAGTATGCACTTCTGCCAGGTTGTGCGACTATGGTGGAAATGTCTCACACGAGGAATGTGTTAGTCTTTGACATTAAGAGATCAATGGACAGATGACTAGGCAGCTCTGACTGAACAATTAGGCAGACGAGTGTAGACAATTATCACAAGTCACTAAGTCACCATTTACAAAGTTCAGCAAATTTGATCGTTTGTTTTTTTTTTTTTTTTTATCATGACCAGATTGAATACCAAGAGCTGGAAAACCAGCTGAATTTGATTTGTTTAAATATATGATGTGCCAAATTGGTATGAAGGGGTTTAGCAACTGATGAGCAATCTTCCACTGAGTGCGTTTATGAGATCTTTTAACTGAGGTCCATGTTATAGTTCAATCACTCTGAATACCTGTAGTATAAAATGTAGATCCATGTTAACACAACACACATGTTCGCCATTGTCAAATATACAACACTTGAATGAAACCTGTTGAATGTGAAGCAGTTGCAGATGTGGCTCCAGGTGTAACGGCAGCGTTTCGATGGAGTTTCCATTGTTCAAAAACTATTGTGTGATCCTCGGAGCACAAGGGCAGACCAAAAAATAAGCTGCTGATAATTCAAGTATGGCTGCTGGAGATTAATCTTGATTAAAAAAAAGATAACAGTGCAAAAAAGAAAAAGTCTGACTGAAGCTCAAATACGATGAAAAACTGTATTAATTGTCTTTCGCTGGTCTTAAAAAAGTAGACAAAACAACTGTTGCCAATCAGCCATGTTAAATTTACAATATAAACTAGAGGACAGACAATGAAGAGCTTTCAGCTGGTCTCCAATAAATGAAACTAACTGCAAATGCACGTTTGGGCTCACCTTAGAAACTGATGGTTAACTGGGCTAATAAACTCATCTCAAAAAATGTTGAAGAGCTAATTCTGTAGTCCTTACAAGAAGGCTCGAATTTACAAAAAGGTGTTTAATCATGGTACACATCTTAATGTGGTGCTTTAGTTTTCCATGAGTGAAGAAAACACATTTATGCAGATTAACCATCAGCTACAGCACTGCTCTCATTCACAGAAGCATCATTATACATCATGATGTTATGCTCTCAATCTACTACTTTGTGTCTGATGTTAACAGCCTCTGAAACTGACAAGAAATTTCCCCTTAAGGCCAATTCATACTTTCAGCGCCCGCGTGGCTACGAGGGTCCACGCTGGTCAACAGACGGCACTTATACAGCGCCTCTAAAGTCTTCTAGTCTTTATGCTACAAGCCACATTCACCCATTCATACGCTGATGGCAGGGGTCGTCATACCACCCTGCTCATCAGGTGGATCTAATCACACATAGCGCAGCCGTTGGGCTTCAGTATCTTCCCAAAGACACTTCGACATGTGGACTGGAGGAGCCGGGAATCTAACACGGTCTTCCGATTAGTGGACGTCCCGTTCTACCTCCTGAGTCACAGCCATTGTGTGTTTTTGGGCGTGTTGATTTAAGTGTTGGTGAGACAATGCAATGAGATCCAGCGAGTCCGACTAGAGTCCAAGTGGATTACTGCATTTAAAGGCTGATGAGAAAAACACTGCACAGCAGTTTGTAATACTCACAGACTGGACTTTACAACACTGGAAAGTTATTACACTGCAACCCTATTTACACCGCTACATGTGGAACGTGTCTGTCCGCTGACCTCTGAGAAAAAGTATGGATGGCACCGCAAGAGTTTCCACAAGACCACAACTGTCTGCGGACACGGAAAGCATGAATTGGCCTCTTACTGGTCAGAGAAGGTTCAAAACCAGTCCAGTGTCTGGTGTAATGTTGTACGGCTGGATCGTAATGAACGTCCTGCTTTGAGCAGACATGTTTAGTTACCACTTCTTTACTTTATACCCCAATGATGACGAGCAGATCCTCAGTGGTCAAACAAGAATATATCCGACTGTTAATCACCACTTATAAAAGTGTGCAGCAATTGTTCCACTTTAAAAAAGGAGGATGTTGAAATAACACCATCATGTCTTATTTAAAAAATGGCTGAGGCTTTTATATCTGGAGCACAATGCAGAGAGGTGGTGAATATAATCTATGTGATATGTGACAACTCAATCAGATCAATCAGGTTGTGAAAAATCAATACCAGAGTTAGGTGATCTGGAGCATAAAGCAGATGGGTGGATAATATCATTTATGTTGATGGTCTATAGTTGATGAGTGATGATGTGTCTCATATTTTACAGTGTATAAAAGTACCTTGGGGGCAGTGGCACTATGCAACTTACCCCATACCAGGAGGTCCACCTCTTCCGCCGCGGTCGTATCCACTGCGCTCATATCCCCCACTGCGGTCATAACCGCCACGGTCATAGCCACCGCCGCCACTGCCGCCGCGGCCTCTGCCTCTGTAGCCGCCTCCGTCTGAACGGTCTCCTTGGTCACTTCCAAACCTCCCGCGCTGACCGCCACTTTCACCTGCTGCAAAACATGTTTTTAAAATGTTTCCAATGACGAGAGCATCTCATCTTACAGGATAGAGATAAAGTGGATCATATTTCAAGATTCAGTTATTCCTACCATCACTCCATCTTCCGTAGCCACTGCCGCCACTGCTGCCGCCGCCACCTCCACCTCCTCCGCCGCCTGCTCCCGGGCTACTGTAAGATCCTGGCTGTCCAAAGCTGTCTCCTCCTTGGCTCTGACTAGCATAGGACCCCTGCCCTTGACTGCCATAGGAGCCTTGCTGCCCATAGGACCCTGATCCTTGTCCATACGATGGTGTAGACGACGACGTTGTTGACTTGTCGCCATACCTTCAAGTAGGTTCAGTAAAATCATTACAGTTAGCACAACAAAGGACCTGAATGGTAAAATATTAAAATGTATGAATCCATCCAAATTATGTTTTGTAACTAAGGCTGGGCAATATATCGATATTATATTTATATCATGATATGAGAGTGGATATTGTTTCTTTTCCTTGTTCGAAAGACTGCAATACAGTAAAATGATGTGACTTTCTGAACTTGCCAGACTGTTCTAGCTGTTCTTTTATTAGCCTTTACCCACGTTGTCATTATATCCAAAGTACTGATGAATATTTATCAAAAATCTCATTGTGTAAATGTGTTGTGAAAGCACTGACAGTCATCCCTACAATATTATTTATATGAGTGTTTTTCATGGTTGTGTTGATATTAATTGTTCCTGTCTGCCTTGATTGATAACTGCAGTGATTAAAATCAGAAGTGTTTAAATTGATTTCCCCCCCTGGCCCTTATTTCAAATAGGTCATAAAAAAATAAATCAATAATTATCGATAGACACAGTTTTCAGCCACATTGCCCATAACCCTATTTGTAACAATTCTTAATACTACCAAGCCATGTTCACAGGCAAACAATGCAAACAGAAATCCTTCTCACAACATGTGTGATGTAATTTAAGTAGTCTTACCCAGATGACTCCTGTCCATAACTTCCATAGCTCTGTTGTTGCTGCCCGTAGCCTGCCTGAGGCGGGTTGTAACCCTCTATCAAAGACAAAGATTCACAAAATTCAGGAACATCCCACATCACACTACACAGACAAAACGATCTACTAATTATTATGGTCACACAAGAATTTTGTCCTTAGACTGGCATACAAATAAACTCACAATATTCTGAAATCTATTTTCAAATAATTAATATATAAGAATTTGCCCAACACACATCTGAATCAGCTTACAGTAATCTCACAAGACTCGCTTACTAAAGATTATGTTTTAGGTAAAGAATTATGGAGGCATCAGTGTAATAATTCGCTCTCATACTGTTTGCTTTTTGTACCTTGTGTCGCAGCTGGTTGACCATAGCTACCGTAGCTCTGTCCCGTATAAGAGCCGCTGCCGTTTCCTTGCCCATAACTCTGTGAACCAGAAATAGCAATCAGTATTTGAGAATAAAAGTATTGCAAAATATAATAATGCTTACAATCTACCAATTAAGGAAGAGGCTTACCTGCCCACTCTGCTGACCGGTATATGATCCGTAGCTACAATTGTAAAAAGTTTACAGTTTACTTTCATTTTCAATTTTCACACATGATTATGTTTTAAACTTTAAATAAAACTATGTGAACACACACTGTACCAGTCAAAAGATTGGATATGTTCCCATACACATGAATGAAAAAACATGTCCAATATATAAATGTTTTTTGTACAACTTAAATTATTTTAGTGAGCCTGTCTGTTAGAGATGAGACAAACAATTATGCTACAGGTTCAAATTGTTCATCTTGTACCCGAATAGAGTCTCTAACATGTTTTAAAAAAGGTTTTGAACAAATGAGGTCTGAAAAACATCACATTTAGAGTCAATGAGGGGGGGGGTCCATGTTTTATGTTGTCATGGCCTCAAAGTAGTAGGAAAAGCAAATAAATTAATAATTAAAATAGCACTTTCTTGGTGTGGCCTAAAAAGGGTTAACATGTTTAATGTACTTTGGATAGTTCTGTTATTAATATAATATTTTCCCTCAGGATTCAGTAACTGTTTTAGAGTCCTCTCTGTAGAAATCAGTGATTGTTTATTCTGAACCACTATTATTATTATTATACACTATAGTAGACCACTCTATGTATTGATGTTATTTACGTTATCCGGTGAAATTAGTAGTTTGAACATTTGCAGGGCATAAATGCGTATGTGTGTGTGTGTGTGTGTAAGAGTTTAGGTTTATGCTTTGAATGTTTTCGTCTTTACCTCTGTGAGCCACCATGCTGGCCGTAGCCCGAATCTGAAAGAAGAAGAAAAACAATGATTTAACATTAGTATTTTTTTAAAAATGGTTTTAACCTAGTGTGTCAGAGGGTTGGGTGACTGAAGCCGCTGATTTTAGTACTACTGGTTTGAATGAATGTAGGACAGCTGCATGCGAGCAGGCCGTAACCACGCCAACCTGGTGAAAATGGCGGTCAAATTTAGTCTGGGCTGCGACTAGCGCTTGGAACGGAAACAATCTCATCATGGGTTTATACATACTCCCACGTCAATAGTAAACAAGTTGAATATGAGAGAAACTGCAAGTGCACAATTATGTCTAGTTCATGTTTATATATAGATTGAAACCGGTATGTTTCTGGTCCAGAGGTAGAAACAAAAGAAACAACAGAAACAATAGAAACAAAGACACCGGATGAGGCCTCCACTACTAACTCCTTTAATATACTATACCGTAACTATAGGGGTGAAAATACACAGAGCTTAAGTATTATAAATATAAAATCCCGCACTAAAATATTACTAAAATAAATCTGCCTCCCAACACTTTAATAGGTGGCGGTAGCGGACAAATCCATGAAATAGACGGCGCCCATGCCCCCGGCCTCGCGGTTAGCAGCTAATGCTAACATGACTTTAAAACACTTTTTATATAACTAATTAGCAAACAAAACCCAGCAATAAATATACAAGATATGTAGACTTACCAGTGGCCATTCTGTGTAGGTATATATGGTCGTTTTAAAAAATCAATGAAGTGTGTTTTTCTCTGTCTACTGTTAGCTGATAAAAAGAAACCAGTTTACATCTACGCAGAACTGAGCTAGACTGAGCCTCTTCCTTCCTTCCTCCTCCGTTTCTTCTTCTTCTTGTCTGAGTGAACCAAGCACCTCGGAGAACAGCGCCACGGCTTTGAAGGCAATTTGACGTAGTGGCCAAACTGTGTAATTACAACTTCCTAGTCACTATTAGATCCATACTAGGGGTCGGGCTATGTTGCTTTCAATTAATAATAATAATAATAATAATAATTAAAACTGCAAGCAGTGATGAACGGGCCCTCGCGCTCCCACGCACCGCGCCGTACGCTCATGTCGGTGCGTGCTGCAGTCACACGGCAGACACAGCGGGCACGTACACGTCTTGGCACCCGGGCTCGTAATGAGCGTGGTGTGATGGGGCTAAGTCACATTGCATGTGTCCACTAGGTGGCGCTAGAGATCACCCACCAATTACATGTCATGTTGCAGTGTATGATGTGGAGAACACACCCTGTAAATTTCATGTAAATCGGATAATGTTTGTCATATGAGGCTGACTTCCTGTGTCCAGTAGGTAGCGCTGTGTATTTGACACAGTATTGATGCATAGATGTTTTCAGGGCGGGACCCTCTACATGTGTGATCAATTTGGTGTATGTGGGACAATGTCTGTAGGAGTTATAAGGACTTCCTGCCTAATGGCGAAGCATCGAAATTGTCTGCACAGCCACGCCCAACAGGAAGAAGTCATAAAAAAGCTTTTGATAACTGGTCTTATGTCTCAGCTGAGTCAATTTCAGGTGTAAATACTTAAGATTATGGGAGTAATTAGTGAAAGAATGAAGCAAGTGACTTCCTGTTGCCAGTAGGGGGCGCTATGACTGTCACTAAATATGAGACTGTACATGTGTTCAGACTGGGACGCTGAACAAGCATATTAAATTTGGAAAAGCTCAGACCATGTGGAGTCAAGTTATGAGGGTTTGAATTTTCATGGCGAAGGATCGAAATTCGCCACGTCACCACGGCAACCAGGAATGACGAGGGCAAAAGCTTTTGATAACTTTTCATCTCCAATGTCTCAAGATGATTCTGTGTGAATTTGAAGTGGATGGGATGAAGATTATGGGAGTAATTAGTGAAAGAATGAAGCAAGTGACTTCCTGTTGCCAGTAGGTGGTGCTATGACTGTCACTAAATATGAGACTGTACATGTGTTCAGACCAGGACACTGAACAAGCATATTAAATTTGGAAAAGCTGAGACCATGTGGAGTCAAGTTATGAGGGTTTGAAATTTCATGGCGAAGGATCGAAATTCGCCGCGTCAACACGGCAACCAGGAATGACTTGGAGAAAAAGCTTTTGATAACTTTTCATCTCCAATGTCTCATGATGATTCTGTGTGAATTTGAAGTGGATGGGAAGAAAACTCTAGGAGTAGTGCCTTCAAATATGATGCCACAATTTGCATTAAAATCAATATTTAGATTCAAAATGGCCGACTTCCTGTTGGTGTTAGGGTATGTGTCCAAGAGACTTTTTGGTGCGTCTTGACATGATGAACATGTGTACCAAGTTTCGTTTCTCTATGTCAATCTGTCACGAGGGGCTCGCTTTTATTGATTTTGTAGGGGGCGCTAGAGAGCCATTTTGCCACGCCCATTTGTGCAAACCATAAAATATCGAAATTTTCGCCGGGTCTGGCTTGCGTGCAAACTTTGGCGAGTTCCGGGGCACGTTCAGGGGGGCAAAAAGGCCGTCGTCGTGCAAGAAAAAGAAAAATAATAATAATAATCTTGACAGATACAATAGGGCTTCGCGCTGGTCAGCGCTCGGGCCCTAATAATAATAATAATAATAATAATAATAATGGTCCGTGTATCATTCGTTTATGTGATACTAATTTGAGAATACATAATCTTTTTTCTAATCTTGTGTCCAACCCATTATATCAATGAGGTGAGGGTAAATAACAGAAAACTCTCTGTATAATTAAATATAGTTCAGCAGTGTCACATCCCGCTCCAAACAGCCTCTCTGAAACATGTTTGAATCAAAACTGAATATTATTAATGAAGTGAAGTGAGAATTTACTGCAGGACTGTTGTATTAGACTACAATACTTTGGACGTGATGCACAGGCAACTACTGGTAACTACTAATTCATGGCAGTAAGTAAGTATTTGTATTGTTTATTCAAGTAATTCAACTGTTGTTTACAAGACGCTATCTTGCTATCTAACACAAAAATAGCAGACAGAGGAGCTTTGTTGTCAGCACTGTTTCAGGCAAATAATCCAACTCATTCCAGAGGCCCCATGATGATGATAACAGGGTGCAAAAACAGATGGTGGTTCAGCATAGTTATCCAAATCAATATATCATCTCAGCCAGGCCAGGGAAAAAAAACAGTTTTGCTCAGTCATGGTTAGATTGTTAAATGTTAAATTTAATGAATAATGTTTCTGAGTAAAAATGGTTATGAAGTGATCGTCCCCTGACCAGAGTGAGCCCAGAAATGTCAGAGCTCGATCATGTGGCACAGATAGTACAGTTATATAAGACAAGTTGATATAATACCTCCTTTGTATCGTACAGCAATATGTCCCAAATACATTACAGTAACCTCTTACAGTGCAACTGCAGCTAATTGTTACAAGGTTTTATAAAGACACAGCAAGATTTTAATAGTAATGTATGCTATCAGCCTTTACCTGTCTATAATATTGTATTGTTTTCTAATTCTGAATAATGTATTTTTCTGAACACTTTGTTGTTGCCTTTCCTGTAATATTGTTATGTTTTACACCTCAGGGCCGCTGTAAAAATGGATCACAATTATACAGCATTTCAAAATGTCTACTGTGTGTTTGTCATTATTCCAAAGCTTTGGGGTGCACCTCCTCCAATGGCCCCTTGATGCTTGTTTTTTTGTTTTTTTTTAAAGTGAAATCTTTGACCTTTCATTGCTGATTTGCAAATACAATGTTCTGTTATAGAGCATATTAGGTCTTAAAGAGGAGTATGTTTGGGAGGTGTTTGCTTTGATTGACCTGAAATCATCCATCCAGCAACAAATTCCTGCCTACAATAACACTTATCTTACTTGAGGATCTATCTTTGAAGATTTCCAGTGTTCCTGTGATACTAATTGATATAATTAGTTGCAGGTGTTGTTGTGTCCATGACTACAGGGCTGAAAACCTCCTGGTTTAATCAGACTAGAGGACTCTGGATTCCACACAGCTGCTGCAACTCTACTTTCCCCTCCTGCACTGGGACTGTGAATCAACCCTGGCAGCTTAACCAACAGGTAGATGTGTACACACAGATAGTTAAAATACTCATCCAAATGCTCCAGCCTGACTGTCTGGACACTTTTTTTCCTCGTTGACATCTGTTCCTCAGTCTTTTTGAATGTTTCTCACTTTCAGGGTTGCCAGGTGAAGATGGACATGACTTTACAGTTTATGCTGAGTTTTATCATCTGGTGCTCCCTGCTGGTTTATCTGGTGGAGGTGAGAATGATTACATTATATGATGGTTTATTCTGTGTATACACTTGATATGAAATTCACCCTGATTAAGAAATATTTATTACATCAGTACTGTCCCATCATTGGGAGTTGTATTTCTGACCATTTGATGAATATCCGTCCATGATTCACTCTCATAGCTCTGCACCAACACCTGTGGGTAATAGCTGCTAAATCCTCCACTGTGTTCAATTAATATGACTACTTAAAACAATGATTTTGAGTTAATGAATAAAAAAGTGAAAACAGTTGTATATGTAAATCATGTTTGCTCAATTTATTCAACTAAAATCACTGCGTATTTATAAACACATTCATTTTTTTCTACAAAATTTCACAAAAAGAAAACCATTGATTAAAAAGTCATTCCAAATCTGAACAACCACCAACACAAACATAGGACATTTAAAAACATGGGACATTTACAGTTTGAATTACAATAAAACAATTGGAAAATAAACAAATTATACATTTACAATTACCACCAAAAGGAACATGGTATTTTAGAAAAACATATAAAATCTGATATAAAGTTCTTATTCCTGTTAGAATTGCATGAAAATGAAAAAATATCATTAAAGAGTTACAGTTGTTGTACAATAAAATGAAAAGCAACCAAAAGGCAGATTTGGCGTTTAAACAAACTTACAGGTATATACAGAAAAAAATAACTATAAACCCATAAAAGAAGAGAGATCGACAACCCTTCAATCCCTCTTCTTTTATAAGAACATCTTTATATGTATTTATTTCCTTTTTAGTCTGAAGATTTTTTATGGACTGATGCTATTTGTCTGTTATGGGATGGTGATGTGAAGCTTGTCTTTTAACTTGTAGGTTTAAAAAAAAAAAAAAAAAAAAAATTCTAGGGGCCCCTAATGATGATGAAATTATAATACAGAAAAAATAATGACACTAAATTATTAACTAACATATAATCACAAATGCTTTATTTTCAATGTCCTGGTAACAATAACTTTATTTGTTTTGGAAACATTAACGCCTGCAGGCCCCCCCCCCCCCCCCCCCCCCCCCCTCCCTCTATTTATGTAAAATGGTTCAGTCCGACTGAATCAGCTGCAGGTAGCGCACCTGCGGTTTGTCACACAGCGCCACAGCGGGCAGGGAGGAGGAGACGGCAGTATGCCTCAAAAATCAAGCAGCCAAAAAAGAAAAGAAAAGAAATTAAGAGAGGAGAAGGAGTTGAAGGATCGACAACATGTCACCCAGTATTTCAAAAAATAAAAAGGTGGGTTTGTTTGTGGTGGTGGAAAGTTATGGAATATTAACTTTGTCCCTGTCTGTGGTCTATAAGCTAGCTCACTTTTCTCACCATGTTAGCTCAAGAAAACTCTGGATTTTTACATTTTACTGCTATATTAGTTAAATAATCAATCCAGTCAAACATTTATCAAGCTGTTCTTATTCAATAGTTGATCTCCCCTGCCCCTGAACCAGCCCCAGTGCCCCCACATGAGGAAGGAGGTGAGCAGCTGTGTGTGTGTGTTGAAATAATAATAATAATAATAATAATAATAATAATAATACATTTTACTACAGTTTCAAAACAATACAAAGGTGAATCTGTTATGGGAAAGATTAATTAAAATGAATGAAATAAGTAATTTTGAACAATTTTAATGGTTTAAAAAGCATAAACCCTTTTTAAAAATTAAATAGACGTGCAGTAAGAACAGAGAACATCTGTGGTGTGTGCAGCAGACTGGGGTGACTGCTCTCAGTCCAATCAGAAGTTTACATGTTGGTGACTATGCTATTACAAATAGTTATAGGAAATACTATATAATTAATGTATGTCATGTACACTCTACAAAGCCAGGTCCAGGACCCTCTTCTGGTAATGATAGTCAGAAATACCATTAAAATGCATAATTGTATGTAAAATAGCATCAAAACATTTTGCCGCTGTGTTGGGGGGGCCCTGTAAAGATTCTTTTCATGGGGCCCAAAATCCCTAGCGGCCCCCCTGCCTGTACGGCCATGTTGGAGACCGACTTGCTCACTCACTGAGAAATACTTTGCCTACGGGGACAATAAAGCTTCTATCTATAAAATTTTATATACACACATTTATAGCCATGCTTAAAGCAACACAGTCATTTGTGTTTGTGGCATTTCTCTGAGGACTAGGGTTGGGTTCCTTTCACATTTGAACCGATACCAGTACTTGGTGTTTGGTATCCGTGCTCAACGCTACTTCTTTTCGGTAAAAAAAAAAAGTTCTTAGTTTAAAATGTTTTGCCTATTTATTTTGAACATTTTAAACACAAAACAAAATGTATGAAAATAAAAATATATAAAAATAGCCAACAACAAAAACACTAAAACAAACAAATACTGTTCTAACAATTCATTTTTGTAAAGATGAGCATGCCAAGCCTTTCAGGTGAAAGCCACGCCCGCTCCACACTCACTGGTCTCTGACAGAGAAGAAGAGTCCTGAACACGGAAATGTTTTTGGCTAGGTTGGAGAGCATTGGCATCTGGCCCCTCTTCTGCCACCACTGCAGAATAAGATCCACTGAGGTTCCGGTATAGCTGTACCTCCTTCTGGTCCCACTGATCTGTCTCCACGGACTTCAGGAGGGCCTAGTCTTTGTCTCTGAAGAGCTCCCCAGAGGTGAATGTTTTTCTTCAAAACAGAAAAAGTTATGATTATCAAACATTATTTTATCAGTAGAACAAGTGAGTCAGTAATATCCATATCTTACATGTGGTGCTCCTGCTGGGCCCCGTCTTCACTAAACCAATCCTCCTCCTCCTGATGTTGCAGCTCTTCTCCTTCCTGGGGAAGATCTCCATGCTTTAATGAAGCATACACAATACTAAATAAAGACAATATCCCACTGGAATTGTAGTTACAGAACCCAACTTAAGGATGGAAGGAATGAACACACCTTTCTGCTAAGCGGGTCTACACATGGGACCCTGGCTTCAAACTGAGGATCCAGGGCTGCAGCCTCCTCCGAAAACCACATAGTTGCTTTCATACTAACAAGGTCAGAAATGACAAAATGGTCAGGCATTTTATTTACCCCGTTAAGTGAACCAGCGTCGTAGGACGGAAAACCCAGAGTTAACCCTGAAGTTACCTCGATAAGAGAAAATCCAGCTTCGCAGTACAGGCCTCTGCTCTATGTGTATAGTGCCTTGAGATAACTTTTGTTGTCATTTGGCACTATATAAAGAATGATTGAATGATTGATTGAAATTAGGAACCATTTTATGTTGATTTAAAAATCTCTAACAGTTCCTAAAAATCTGTTTCTATGTCCTCAAATAAATCTGTGTCCGTAGGCTGCAACAGCTGCACATGATCCTCCATCAGCTGATACTGAGTTTAAAATCAGTTTTTCAACAGTTTCAGGGGAGAGCGCGAACGCAGTCCCCCATTATGCAATCGAGATTCCCACATTTGGGGAAGAAGTTGGCCCCGGCGGATGCAAAGCAACTGTAGACCGTAGACTTTCGCGCTTATTGGACGAGCGTCTACAGTTTGGGCCAACCAGAAGGCCGGACTGTCTACAGTTGTATATGGCACCTACGCTGCAAACTGCTGAGGAGAGAACTGTTCCACTGAGAGCCGGTCAAGATAGGAGAAAGGGTTCAGCGTTTTTCATATTTAAGCTACACCTAAATGCCGACCCACAAGCTGGCAGTGACCACGAGAGGAGGATGGCCCAGGAGGCATTCACTTCAGTGAAGCAGTGGCTGGCCATGAAGGAGGAGGACATCACATCAAAAACCATGAAGAGGTTCAGACAATACATCCTTGACAAGGCGGTAGGTTAAGGTGCTTATAGTTTAAAAAAACAAGGATATGGCCCCTCCTACAACAGCTGCCACCTCCACCGTCTCCAAGGCCCCTGCAGCTCATCATGGTCCAGTTGGGGAGATGATGCTCTGTTGGTGGAGGCTCTTGCCACCTTTTTGAAGGAGAAGGTATATATATCAATGAGGTCTTGAATTAATGTCACCACTGCACATATCACACACATATTGTGTTCTAATTTTAGGCGTGGTGTGGACTCATTATTGTTTATTTTCACATTTTCATTTTTTTTTCTCCAAACCACCACAGAGGAGAGAGCTGCCCTCACCTAAGCTGCTGAGGAAAACCTTCCTCATTGCAGAGACGGACAACATTGAGGATTACCGGACGCAGATTATGTCTACGTTTGGCAAGGTCCTCAAATATGACTCCACCAAGAAGGTATATTTGACACACTACTGTTGAAATGGTCAAACCACACAAAATGTAGAAACAAAATATAGACCCTTGTTCTTGTATTTATTATCAGATCTGCAAGAAGCTGTCCGGAGAAGGCAAAGGCACAGCAGAGTGGTGCACCAACGTGGCCAACGAGCGGGGGCAGATCCTTATATCGGTCCTGACCTATGAGGAGTCGCTCAATAAAATGAGGCTAAGCCTCATGGCGAGGTACGAGAGGGCAGGAGAGGCACCTCCTGAACTTATGTATGTGGACCGTGGCTGCTGTCGTGTCCTGGGAGTGTCTTCAGTGGAGCAGCTGTTCAGTGGGTGGGCAGATGGAGCCATGCTTAAGTTGAAGTTCAGCAAACGTTACTCAGCTGCACATCTGCTGGATTCTGATGGCTGATGTACTGTCTCATCAAACAGCTTTGGCTGCATCCAGACTGTGGAGGCAAGTCTCAAGGGTCACTGCAGAAACATCAGGTGACAAAGATGTACCAGCGGGTGCAGCAGACCTTAAGTTAAAAAAAAAAACACAAACAAACAAATGCTGTTCTAACAATTCATTTTTATAAAGATGAGCATGCCAACGTTTTCAGGTGAAAGCTACGCCCGCTCCACACTCACTGGTCTCTGACAGAGAAGAAGAGTCCTGAACACGGAAATGTTTTTGGTGAGTGACAGTAGACGACGCTGAGCTCAGCAAGCTCGGCATTCCAATCTTGAAGATTAATTCAAAGCGTGTCTTTGAGTTCATCCGCAGACAAGAGGCCTTGTCTGCCAGAAATGTAATGAATCAAGGTTTGTCTGTCCTCCGTCGCCACCAGAGCATCGGTGACACCACTCAAACCCCAGCGCCAGAATTGCCAGAGGAAATCCCTCACACCAGCCGGCCTCAGGTGGAGTATGAGGTCACACCATCTTTGGCAGGAACAAGACTGCTCAAAACCAGAGTCCCCCGTCCCCTCCCCATTCTTCCCCAGTCCAGTCAGGTGGTGATGCCAGCATCACAAATAGTCCATGTCGCAGGCTTCCACATGGTCCTCTCAGTCTCCAGCGCGATCAACGGTCTACGAAAGAAAAAGAGCTAAGCGTGATTTGTCTGGACCGCAGTGCCAGATGAGTATACCTCTGTGCGCTCTGTGGCCAGCCTACACAAGGACACAAAGTATAGAAAGAAGACTTTTTGTGAAGTCTCAAAGTCCTCCACATCTAAGGGCTGCTCTGGAAAGTCATATGAGACGTTCAGTGACTTTCAGCAGGCGGTTGACAATCTTTTGAGTTAGTCACAGGCCTCTGAGTAAACCAGTGTCCTAGTGTACATAGTGTGTAAATATTTATTGGGTTTAATAATATTTTACTGTTTGTTATATTGTATTTATAGTTCTGTGTTGTTAATAAAGTTTCACTGTTGACCGTCCACCTATGTGCACTCTGTGGCCAGCCTACACAAGGCCGCAAAAAGTACAGAAAGAAAACTTTTTGTGAATACATTGTATTTATAGTTCTGTATTGTTTATACAGTTCAAGATTTCACTGTTGAATGCATCCCATCAGAGGTCAGCACAACCGAAGTGCAATGGTTGAGCCTCGCCCTGGGTGAACCAATTTTTAAATTTTTAGGCGCTTCATTAATTAGTGTCAAAATGGTAACAATACAGGATATTTACAGGTATGACAGTATATTACAAATAACTATTTACATATATACATTAGATGTACATAAAGAACATTAACATGTTAACATTTCCCCAATAGTGTATATACAGTCCAAGATTACGAATTCATTTGTCATAGTAATCAAACACACAATTAACATCAGTGAGTTTGTCTATTTAAATGCCTCCCACAGTGACTCTCTAATGAAGCCATTTGGAATTTTCCATAATACAATTACTTCATCATAGCTGTATTTCTTTTTTGTATTTCCCTGATGCTCCTTCCCACCTGCCTCACCCGGAGAGCCAGGCCGCTGCTGCTGTGACCTTTTGTTGTGTGGCTTCGGCTCCTTCATCCAAATGGGCACAGGTAATTCTTCTTTGTGGCTGTGTCCTAGGCCCGTCGCCTGCAGCTACGGCTGTTTTGACCATTGCTGCGGGTAGGGGACGTATCAGATATTAAACTGATAAGAACAGATACTACACTTGATCTTAGCCGAGAAGTGATGACCGTTGGACGTTGGCCGCCCCTGCCCACCTCCCGCACGCTTCATCCTCAGCGTGGTGCCGTCATTTCAACGGGCTTGGAGAATGGCCGCTGCTTAGCAGCTCCACTTTTTCATTGAGCAAATCTGCCCAGCCAATCAGGTTCAAATATTTGGCCCAATTTCGAGAATCCAACTTTCTCAACCAATAGGAGAGCTGGATTTGTCCCAATTCTCCGCCATCTTTTCTCCCCGCCCCGCTGCATTCATTCAGCCTTCGGACTTGAATAGGAGAGCATGTGGTAAGTGTAAAACTCACTTAATACTTATCTAAAGTGCTTTATTTATTAGCCGAATATTATGCCATGTTAAATAAAAATATATGCTTTAATTTTGCTTCCCGTCGTCACGTTATTCCACCTTTACTCTTAAATGGCTGTATTGCTAGCTGGGGTTTTGTGTATGTATGTGTGTATGTCTTGAATTAATGTCACCACTGCACATATCTTGTATTAATGCAGAACCTGTATCAAATAAGTCAACATAAAACACGTATCAACAAAAGTCTTTGATGTTATCAGAGGATGCTTGGGGAAGAGAAACAGGACAAGAAGAGCTGTGCCAGTCAGATGATCCACAGAAGCCACATATCGACACCCTGTCACCGTTAGCTGTAAGGTCATACGTGCACCACAAAAAGTATGCTCAACTAACTGAATGTATTTAAGTTAACACGTTGCTGTGCAATGTAGAGTGCAAATGCAGTAAGTAAGAGACAGATAAAGGAGTGATGAATATTAGTGTGTGAGCACAGAGCCAGGAGAAGAGCTAGTTAACACAACTGTGTCTCCATACTATCTGTGAAAGGGTTACAGTTAGAAAATCAAAGCAGAGACAACAAATCAGTAAATGTTCATACTAATGTATTATACACTGATCATTTTTCAGGCTCCTGCATCATCCACTAGTGGTGAAGATCAGACGACTGGTGCTCAGGCCACCCCCGTGACAGCTGAAGGAGAAGCTGCACACCCTGAGGTAATGCTTGAAACTGACAAACAAACTTTATGTGAAACCCACTAGGCACACTAGGAATCATTTTCTTGTTTTCTTTGTTTTCTGTTATTTCAGATCACATTTGAGGGATGGCATAAAATGTGTAAATCCAGTGTCAATGGTCTCCCTGCGGAAGACCTGAAGTGGCTGAAGGAAGATGACGAGAGGGGGCTCTTTCAAAAGCCCATGGCATACCAGGACAAGTATGGGAAAACAAGGTGGAGGAGAGTCCTTAAAGACGACCGGATGTGGTTTCACCCACCTGAATCTCCTGGCGTAATGGGGGGGTAGAGAGACACTCCTTTTTTCGGAGCCGTCGGTTTTACTGGAGACCAGCGGTACAGTCTTCGCTGCCCCAGGCCCAAGTGTCCTGCAAGAAACAACAACAAGGCATTCCTGTACCGATGTGGCTACTCGAAGACTGTCCAGTGGATCTGCGACGTTGGAGGCTAGTACTCCATGTTAACAGAGGTCCTGGCCTGCAACGCCTGACGGAAAGCTAGCAAACAGTCAGAAGACCACGCCATTGGCCGATTCCTGTCATGGGAGGCAGACATCTTGAGGCAACTCAGACAGGCGCACAGAGCAGTTTTCCCAGCCGTGTTAACATTACGGTGAGTCTCTGCATAATTTCACAGTGATTTGAATTCTTATTGATTGCACAATAACACATCTAAGGTTCATTGCCATTGTGTTCTAATTTTAGGCGTGGTGTGGACAAGGCAGTGATCCGCTTCATGAGGGATCACACTGAGGGAAACACCATGACCAAGGTGTGGAGACAAGTGCTGGAGAGCCACTGCGAGGACTACTTGCAGAGGAAGGGCCTCTACACGATTCTCCTCAGCCAGTACAACCAACCTGGAAAAATCACAAGTAAGTCAGATTTTCCCTGCTGATGTCGAGGAGTCCCCGGAGGAGGAGGAGGATGCGGATGCAGGCTACACTTCTGACCACTGTGACACTCTAACTCCGCTGAGGAAAAACATCTCCCTCACCAACCAGGCTGTGGCTGCTGAGCTCGACCCCTGTGTGGAGGATGTGTGCGGGCCAAATCATCTGCCTGGGTACGAGCACATCGAGGAGCTGAGCAAAGTTCTGGTTGACATTGCCTTGGAAGAGGGGAAGCTTTCCATCAGCAACACCACAAGGCAGAAAGTCATCGCTGCCTGGAACAAGCTGGACCTCCATGATCGCAACATCCAGCAGTTCGACTCCTTGTACTCTGCACGCTGGGGAAACGCTCTCTTCAGCCGCACCAGTGGAGATCCAGCAGAGTCATCCTTGGTACAGAAGCTGAAGTTCAGCAAACGTTACTCAGCTGCACATCTGCTGGACTCGAGAAAGAACAGGCTGATGTACTGCCTCATCAAACAGCTTTGGCTGCATCCAGACTGTAGAGGCAAGTCTCAAGGGTCACCGCAGAAACATCAGGTGACAAAGATGTACCAGCGGGTGCAGCAGAGAGTGACGGTGGACGACGCTGAGCTCAGCAAGCTCGGCATTCCCATCTTGAAGATTAATTCAAAGTCTGTCTCTGAGTTCATCCGCAGACAAGAGGCCTTGTCTGCCAGAAATGTGACAGATCAGGGTTTGTCTGTCCTCCGTCGCCACCAGAGCGTCGCTGACACCGCTCAAGCCCCGGCGCCAGAATTGCCCGAGGAAATCCCTCACATCAGCCGGCCTCAGGTGGAGTACGAGGTCACACCATCTTTGGCAGGAACAAGAGTGCTCAAAGCCAGAGTCCGCCGTCCTCTCCCCATTCTTCCTCAGTCCAGTCAGGTGGCGATGCCAAGCCACCCGGTCTAGTCTGGTGGCGATGCCAGTCAGGTGGTGATGACAGCGCCGCTTATCTCGTCCACGTCGCAGCAGGCTTCCACGTGGTCCTCTCAGTCTCCAGCGAGATCAACAGTCTACAAGAGAAAAAGAGCTGAGCGTGACTTGTCTGGACCGCAGCGCCAGATGAAAGTCTATCTCTGTGCGCTCTGTGGCCAGCCTACACAAGGCCACAAAAAGTATAGGAAGAAGACTTTTTGTGAAGTGTCAAAGTCCTCCACATCCAAGGGCTGCTCTGGAAAGACATACGAGACGTTCGCTGACTTTCAGCAGGCGGTTGACAATCTTTTTAGTCAGTCACAGGAGTAAACCCGTGTCCTAGTGTACATACTGTGTAAATATTTATTGGGTTTGCTAATATTTTACTGCTTGTTATATTGTATTTATAGTTCTGTATTGTTAATACAGTTCAAGATTTCACTGTTGAAAGTCCACCTATGTGCACTCTGTGGCCAGCCTACACAAGGCCACAAAAAGTACAGAAAGAAAACTTTTTGTTTTCTTTTGACGGTATTTCTTGCGGGCTCACCCCATACAGCACGGTATTTCTTGCGGGCTCACCCCATACAGCACCAGTTGTGCTATGAGAACCTCCCTTGCTGGTAATTACGGGAATTGCAAGGAGCCGGCCGTTGCCCACTGGTCTACAGCAGCATTGCACTCCCAGAGCAGATGCCTCACCGACTGAGGCGCGCCACAACCAGGTCGGGGACAGGTTGAGTGCGTTGACATGCCCCGGGAGTGCATGACGGACCTGACAGGGAGGATCTCGTGAGCCACCATCCATGACAGGTCCCGGAGTCTGTTTGGGAGAGCAGGATGGTTCATGTTGCGCCAAACTGTTGTGGGCTCACCCAGTGCGAGCCCGCGCACCGGACTCACTGGTTCCCGCTCCTGCACAACAGAGACAAGTGACCTGTGGTTAGTTAAAATCTGCAACTCCTCATACTCAAGGTTAAAATGCCTTAAAAACTTCTGAATAAAATCATAAATCATAACAGGTATTCTTAGGTCCACATGTAAAATCTTCAGTTTTCTGAGGTATGACCCCATCCAGAAGCGTGTCATTGCCGTCGTCTTGGGGTTTCTGGATGGGGTCATGGCTATTTTCATGTGTAGTGTGGTGTATGTGCTTCCTAAAAACAGGTGCATGTCCGGTACTTCTTTTCCTCCTTTCTCCTTTGGCCTTTTCATAATTTCTCTCTTCAATCTTTCCCACTTGGATCCCCACAGAAAGTAAAAAATGGCTCGCTCCAGGTTTAAAAGCACTTGCCTAGGAGGAATAAAAACAGAACTGATCAATAAAAAAAAAGGTAAAATCACTGCTTTGATGATTAAAACCTTTCCTTCAATGGTCAGTCCTCTAAGTCCCCAGTATCCTAGTCTTTGTCTGACTTTCCCTACCACGTCTGGCCAATTTGTTTTCCCTTCCCCCTCCCTGTCAAATTTAATTCCCAGTATTTTTTGGTCAGTCTGGGTCACAGTAAGGGGGAGTCCTGTCGTCTCAGTCGCCGTCCATGGTCCATAAAATTGGGCTTGGTCTTTTCTCTATTTAGTTTTGACCCAGAGGCCTGTCCAAACCAGTCAGTCAAGTCCAGGGTCCTGTTGACAGATAAAAAGTCGGTACATAAAATGTTCACGTCGTCCATGTATAAGTTGCACCTATTTTCCAGTCCCCCACTCCCCGGCAGTCCGTTGTAGTCGTTTCTGCAGTCCCATCATGTGTCTGTATTCCCTATTCTTTCTTTTCTTACCTGCCTGCCTAAAGAAAGTCTGCGTCTTTCCCTTCACCATTTCCCACCAGTGTGCACGTGTTTCGTAGAAGTCTTGAAGGGTCTGCCACTCTTTGTACCGCTCCCTGAACTGCCTACCTAACTCCCTATCTTCTAAAAGGGAGCAGTTGAGTTTCCACAGATCACTTCCTGATGTCACGCCCGAAGAGAGTGAAAGGGTGCAAGAGAGCATAAGGTGATCGGAGAAGAAAACAGGAGTTAATCTAGCATCGGTGGGTGGGCAGTCCAATGTAAAAACGTAATCTATGCGAGAGGCTCTGGTGCCATCACCACTGAACCAGGTGAAGCCCTGAAGTTTAAAATCTCTACAAATGCCCTGCAATAAAACTGATGTTTTGTCTACTTTAAAATCTTCCCATACTCTTCTCCTATCTTCCCTACTTAGAAAACATATCTTCCCTACTTAGGCTAGCTTTACACGACAACGATCTGAACACAATCCGCAAAAGTGGCGTTGCGTTCCCACTTTTTATTTCGCGTTTAGACGAGCGTCTTTGGGTGGAAATCTGCATGCACACGGTGACGCAAAAGCGTGTGAAATTTGATATAGTATGCATGCCAGGTGGCTAGGTGGTACTGTGAAGCACTGCCATACAACAACACCAAGAGCAGCTCAGAGCACACTTTTGCGTTTTCAACCCTTTAGACGGGAACGCGACGGTGGAGCGTCTTTAAGATTTCCACTCTGGAGGGTGGGTTCATTTTTTTGCGTTTTTAAGCCCCAAAAACGCTGTCGCCGTCTAAACGAAAGGCACATCTGATAAAATATTTTGTCGGTTTCACCCGGGAGCGTTGTCGTGTAAAGCCAGCCTTAGAAAACAGTTAAAATCCCCCCCCCTACAACTAAAGGTGCCCTACCTAGCATGTGGGACTGCAAGTCTTCTAAAAGGTCATACTTGTCGTTAAAACCGTAAATGTTTAAAAGGTTGAAATCCTGTCCCATAAAAGCCAAATGTGCTAAAAGTGCCCGACCGTCTCTCACCACAGTACTGCCCTTCACCAGAACTTGAGGGTTTTTGATTAAAATGACCACTCATCATTTTTATTGTGGTTGGATCCACTCCATATTGACATTTTTGCCCACATCTCCTCCCACTGTCTGTAATGTTTTAAAAACAGTAGGCTGCATTCCTGCAATAAAAACACATCTGACTTAAAGGAACTTAAAAAGGATAAAACACTCTGGGCTCTAACTCTCGACTCACATTAATGGTAGAGAAGGTGAGTGTCATGAGTATGGTTAAAAACAACAGGTAAGACCTTTTTAAAAGACTCAGAGGGTGTTAAAAACACATTTAAAAAACAGTTAGGTAATTTCTTGTGAACAGAGCTCTTCCTTCACCTCTGCGGGTGAAAAGTGAAGGGTTTGAGCTCTGTTCCCCTTTGGGACTCTGGGGGGTGGCCTCTGCTGCAATGTTGCATTTAATTTCGAGTCCCTGGGGGTTGATTGCAGAGCAATTGTTAAAAAAGAAACCTCATTGGGTGAATCGCAAGGGAAGACTCTGGGCTCCTCCACAGATGAACTGTCTGAGGAAGCCACAACTCTTCCCTTCTTCTCCAACACAATGGGAGAATCCGATAACAATGAATTCCGTGATGGGGACACGTAATGTGTTATATTTTCGTGTCCCAATCACGGAAACAATACCAGTGTAAAGTCAATGGGAATCCTATTTCGTGGTGGACACACGGATTCCCCGGTTCAACTACGTTACATAGTGGGCGGTAATTATTGCTGTTTTCTTATCAAGAAATCTTTTATTTTATCGTTATTTTTAATATTCATTTCACTGAATTTATTATAGTGCATTAAATACGATTTTTTGTTGCTGTCTAAAACAGGTTGTGTGTGATATAACTGTCGTTTTGGTGTAATGAGGTAGTTATTATAGCCTATTTACTACCGCTGGACTTTTTGTTTACGTTATTATAAAAGGAAATACTGTCCTCTTTTAGCATTTTACCACATGAATAATAATACAATCAATAGTTTCATAGGCCGTTATGAAATCGCGTCATACTACTAGAGCGTCAACATCATATTTTCTAGCGGTTGCACATCGGTGCAAGGCTGATAGATATTTTTCTCAAAAGATATTTTCTTTTATAGCAGGTTAATAATAATTAAAATAGCCTGACATTGATAATGTGTTAATGAATGAGAAATAGAGTCAGTGTTACCACACCGGGAGCACAGCTGTGCAATAAGCCGTAGGCTATAGATTTTTTTATTACATAGCCTATAATTTTCACTTGGAAACAATAACTGCTACATTAGTCAATATTTAACAGGGATATAGTTCTCCTTGTCGAGTATTCATCTCACATTTTATCCCGTTCTCAGACCGGATAACCCGCTGCTTGAAGTAGACTAATTTCCTCACTGTCGATTTTATTTATATCCTCAACATTTGCCAACACAACACAAGTGTCCTTGATACCTAAAAAAACGATGGGTAAACGTTATGATCATTGGATTTAATTATTTTCACCTTCGTTTGTGAGAAATCTGTTATAAAGGGGACAGTTTAGGACGATAGCAGAAGCGGCTACATTGTATTATTCATGTGGTAAAATGCTAAAAGAGGACAGTATTTCCTTTTTAAAAACGTAAACGAAAAGTCCAGCGGTAGTAAATAGGCTATAATAACTACCTCATTACACCAATGTGTTAAGTTTTCGTGTCCCAATCACGGAAACAATACCAGTGTAAAGTCAATGGGAATCCTCTTTTGTGGTGGACACACGGATTCCCCGGTTCAACTACGTCCCATAGTGGGCGGGGGATAATATTTCTAATCTATAAATCTTTTATTTTCTAGCGTTTTTTTTATTTTTTATTTAAGTGTTTTTTCAAAGGTATTTCCTTTCATAGTAGGCAAATTATATTAATAATAAGCTACTGAATGAGAAGAAGAGTCGGTCGTTACCACTGTATCAGTTAAACTTTTTTGTGGTCTGCTGAAATTTTCTTTGATTTTTCACACCTCTGTTTGGCTTGTTGTCTGTGGTCTGTGTCTGTGCTGTGGTGTTGTAGCGTTTAATACCACTATGCTGCAATGTTTCATCAATGCTTTACACCAGGGGTCCCCAAACTACGGCCCGCGGGCCACATCCGGCCCGCCAACGCAATTGGAGTGGCCCACTTACGATCCCAGACAATTTAAAGTTCTTTTAAAAAATTTTAAGTTTTAAAAAAAAAAATTAAATTGCATTTTCCTATCATAATATATCCGTACTTAAATGTTGGCATTCTAATTAAAATTGACCATAGTTATGAGCTATTTATAGCTAATAGTGGCTCATCTTCACCCCCTCACACAATAGTATATTCTGACGTGACTTTTATCGTGACCGCGCCAGCATCAAGCGCGCAAAAGGTGAAGGAGAAGAAGACTAGACAAAACGACAAAATGCCGAAAGTTTTTGGGAAAAGGAAAATGGATTCGGAGTGCAGGGTTTTTAAACAACAGTGGACAGATGATTATTTTTTTGTTCAATGCAAAGAAAAAGCAGTTTGTCTGATCTGCAAAGAAACGGTAGCGGTGTTCAAAGAATTTAACATTCGTAGACACTACGAAACCCGCCACGGAGAGCAGTATGCCAGCTTGCAGGGCCAAGTGAGGAGAGACAAGGTGACTAAGCTAAAATGTGGATTAGCTGCCCAACAGAGCACATACTACGCCAGACGCAGATGAACCTGGCGTCCGTCCGGGCCAGCTTCAAGGTAGCTAAACTGATAGCACGCTGTGGAAAGCCGTTCAGTGATGGGGAGTTTGTTAAGAAGTGTTGGAGCGCTGCGGCGGAGGAGGTGTGTCCGGACAAGAAAGATGTCCTAAACGCGGTGAGTCTGTCCGCATCTACAGTCACCAGGCGGATTGAAGAAATGGGGGATAATGTACATGCCCAGCTGAAAGAGAAAGCAAAAGATTTTGTGTATTTTTCATTGGCATTGGATGAGAGCAATGACGTGCAGGACACAGCACAACTGCTAATTTTTATTCGGGGAGTAAATTCAAACTTTGAAGTGACCGAGGAGCTGGCAGCACTACAAAGTCTCACGGATACTACAACAGGGGAGGATATTTTTGGTAAAGTGTGCCAAACGATGGAAGAGTTGGATCTGGACTGGTCTAAGCTGGCCAGCATCACAACGGACGGTGCTCCAAATATGACCGGCGCGTCGAGGGGGCTCGTAGGGCGCGTGAAAAAGGAAATGGCAGAAAGAGGTCTCACACTCCCGCTACAAGGCCACTGCTTCATTCACCAGCAAGCACTGTGCTGCAAAGTTCTGAGGTGGGAATCTGTCATGAAGGTGGTTGTGTCCTGCATAAACTTCATCAGAGCAAACGGACTTAAACACAGGCAGTTCCAAGCCTTTCTCTCCGAGCTAGAATCAGCCCACGGAGACGTGCTTTACCACACTGAAGTCCGCTGGTTAAGCCGGGGCAGAGTTTTGAAGCGTTTTTACGACCTGCTACCCGAAATCAACGCCTTTCTCCTGACAAAGGGAAAAACTGTCCCAGAGCTGATCGACACGGAATGGAAATGGGACCTCGCCTTTCTAACAGATGTATCAGAAATTTTAAACGGCCTCAACTTGCAGCTCCAAGGGAAGGGAAAACTAATTTGTGACATGTATTCCCACATCAAAGCATTTGAGCTTAAACTAGCGGTGATTATTGGACAGGTGCAAAAACACGACTTCACCCATCTCCCTGCCACTCAAAGCCTCTCAGCTGAGAAACCAGCGGTCCCGTTCCCAACCGAGAAGTGCAAGGGCGCACTGGAAACACTGAGGGCGGAGTTCGGTGTGCGGTTCCGTGAGCTTCATGTCCACGCTCAAGAAATCCGCATATTCCAGAACCCGTTTGCTGCCGACGTTAGCGACACCCTGCCTTCTCTTCAGTTTGAACTGGCTGAGTTGCAGACCTGTGATGTGCTGAAAGACGTATTCAGGCCCAACATGGAGTACTATGCTGCCCTCCCAAACGACACCTACCCGAACATAAGAAAGCACGCAACGAAGATGTCCACAGTTTTTGGGAGCACATATATCTGTGAGCAAACTTTTTCACACATGAAGCTGATCAAAAATCCGACGAGATCAAGGCTCACAGATCAACACCTGCATCAGTCTCTGAGAGTGGCTGTGACTGGAATGGAACCTGACGTCGCTCTTCTCACCAGTCAGAAGCAAGCCCACAGCTCACACTGATAAGATAAGCCTACTGAGTAAGACCTGATTCTTAGCACTATTCTGCATTATTATTATTTACTTACCTGTTGATAACTCATTGTTTTTAATCTGTACATATAAAGCCAGCTCACTAGATAAGACTACTTTACCTGTTTGTTTGTTTGTTATTTACTATTATTCTATATTAATATTATTTCACTACCTGTAAAGACAAAACACTTACCATTTGTTAACTCAGCTGTTCCTGTTTCAAAATCACATCACCTCATTCTTACCTGAACATTACCATCAGTTTCTGTTGTTATATTCTATAAAATAAATGGAGTATCTGTGGTACTTCAAATAAACACATGTGAAGACATTTTATTACCTTTTTTGCAAATCAACAGGTGGTGCCAAAGCCAAACGAAGGGCAACTGCAACAAATTATCATTATAATCTCTACAATAATACTGGTTGTCACCCTGGCCCATATCATTTCCTGTTATAGACTAACCTCGGCCCCCCATCACAGAAAGGAAAGTTGATGTGGCCCCCACTGAAAAAAGTTTGTGGACCCCTGCTTTACACAGTCCACACTTTCATTTGTTTGAGAAATAAATGAACAAATTAAAAAAAAAAAAAAAGTTTTTCTTTGCCGGTAGGTCTGTGAAATGGGTATTAATTTTTTTTATAAATGGTCTTAAAAAGACTTAAATTTGACTTGAAGAAACATGTAGGAACCCTGCTGTTTGCCTCACTATCATCCTGTGGTTGGTCTTCATTGCTAGCTCCGCCTTCTGCCTGCACCACCTCATCCTTTGGAGTACTCTCCATTGGAGGGGTAAATGCAGGCTCCTCCCTCACTCCCTCCTCACCTGTTCCCTCTCTTCCAATCACAGGATTTGGAGGGAGATTTGAATTTTCCTGCCCAGCTACAATTTGCTCTCCTAACTGTTCTGTCTGCCTGCCATCTTTTGCCTTGTCCGTGACTTTTGCAGCCTTCAATTTGTTGGCAAATGACTTTGGGCAATCTCTGAAAAGGTGGTTTGTTTCCCCACAAGGATTGCATCGTCTGCCATTGGTACACTCTTCAAAAGTGTGTCCAATTTCTCTGCATTTCCGACAAACATGCTTCAACCAGGTGCCCATGCTCACCACACTTGTGGCAGAGTTTGGGTTGGGTTAATGCGTCCTGAGTGGGACTTGTCCAATTTTGCTATTTTAAAAAGTGACAAGGCCTTGGGACCATATGAAGTGCAAATCATGATGTAGACTTTAACATAAACACAGGAAGTACTTGTTAAGTTTTAAAGGGCCAGTTCCACAACATGTAAATTACTGTTAATTGTTTTTTTCACAGGTCTTTTGGGTGGTGCCAGGTGACCTGCATGGTGCAAGGTGTAACACACATTTTCTGAGCTCTGTTGGACTTTTTTTGGTATTATATTCTATAAATGGTCATGCTGAACACTAAACTGTGTATTGATAACCCAAAGTTTGCCCTGTGATAAAACATTTAAGTATGAGAAAATGGTATAATTTGTGTCATTATGAGTAATTGTGTTCTTGCCCCTGCAGCAGTGTCCGCCACCCGCCTCAAAGGCCCCTGCAGCAGTGTCAGAGAGAGAGAGAGAGAGAGATTTTTACATCTCATTTTCCATTCCTGCCTGTTTAAAGGGTTAATTCCACCTTTTTATATACAGAAGAGGACCAAGCTGTTTAGGAATTAGTATGTGTGTTATTAATGACCAGAGAAATGCATGAAAACCCCCCCCCAAAAATTAAAAATATTGTGGTATTTTTTTTTTTCTTGCCTGTTTAAAGGAGAAGAGGAAGAGGACCTGATCTCACGCTGAGCTGTTTAGGAACTAGTATGTGTGATATTAATGACCAGAGAAAGCAATAATGTATCCTGGTGGAGATACATGTTCTTTTATATCTCATTTTCCATTCCTGCCTGTTTAAAGGGCAAAGTCACCTTTTTTTACACTGAACTGGGTTCTGTGTCGTCCATGTAAATGATCACAGCTCGTATAAGTTCATCCTGTCTGCTGTGCATTTCTAAGGGAGTCACATAAGCTCCATACTTGCTGCATTTCAAATGGTTCACATAATTTAATCAATTGCCAGTTTGTTACAGAGTTTGCACCACTTATGTAAAATATCAACTAAGGCTGACCCTGCATTACTGCTAAGAGAAGCCACATATCAGAATCTAGTTTTAAGGCTCATATTCCTCAAGAAATTCATTTTTAAATCAATTTATCGCTAAACTGAGTGAAACACATAAAAAATTGCAGTCAGTTAGTGTAATGTCGAATGTTTGATGTGCCGTCTTTACTTGACCTTTTGCCCTCTCTCACTCACTTCTCTCCATTTGTATCAGCAGCAGGAGGAGGTGGAAGAGAGACATGAGAAGGGCCGAGAAGGGATGGACAGCAGAGGAAGGAGGGAGAGAGAGAGAGAGAGACAGACAGACAAAAGGGAGACACACCATGGTATATGTTAACAAAAATATATTTATTTGACTCCAAATTAAACCAAATTGAAATTTTTTCAAATTAAAGTACTTAAGTTATGATGTGTGAACAAGGGGTAAGGCCTTCGAAGAAAAACAAAAGGTGAGGATTATCAAGAGCTGTTTGTGAATGAGGAGGGAGTCACATATATACACACACGCACACACACACACACACACACACACACACACACACACACACACACACACACACTACAGAACACCGGGTCAAGGTGCCCCTGAGTAAACACAATCAACCCTCCCCTGCAAAGGGAATAAATGAAACTTGAATAAAGTGGCTCAGTTATTACATTTACAAAGAATTTTATTTTATTTTTTTTTTAATGTGTGCGTGCGGGCCCCCCCCACACGCACACACATTCAACAGTGAAATCTTGAACTGTATTAACAACACAGAACTATAAATACAATATAACAAGCAGTAAAATGTTAGCAAACCCAATAAATATTTACACAGTATGTACACTAGGACACGGGTTTACTCAGAGGCCTGTGACTGACTCAAAAGATTGTCAACCGCCTGCTGAAAGTCAGCGAACGTCTCGTATGTCTTTCCAGAGCAGCCCTTGGATGTTGATGACTTTGACACTTCACAAAAAGTCTTCTTCCTATACTTTTTGTGGCCTTGTGTAGGCTGGCCACAGAGTGCACAGAGATATACCTTCATCTGGCGCTGCGGTCCAGACAAATCACGCTCAGCTCTTTTTCTCTTGTAGACCGTTGATCTCGCTGGAGACTGAGAGGACCACGTGGAAGCCTGCTGCGACATGGACGAGATAAGCGGCGCTGTCATCACCACCTGACTGGCGTCGCCACCAGACTGGACCGGGTGGCTTGGCATCGCCACCTGACTGGAGTGAGGAAGAATGGGGAGAGGACGGGGGACTCTGGCTTTGAGCACTCTTGTTCCTGCCAAAGACGGTGTGACCTCGTACTCCACCTGAGGCCGGCTGGTGTGAGGGATTTCCTCGGGCAATTCTAGTGCCGGGGCTTGAGCGGTGTCAGCGACGCTCTGGTGGCGACGGAGGACAGACAAACCCTGATCTGTTACATTTCTGGCAGACAAGGCCTCTTGTCTGCGAATGAACTCGGACACACACTTGGAATTGATCTTCAAGCCACCGCCTTCAAGGCCCCTTTAGCAGTGTCTGCCACCGCCGCTAAGGCCCCTTTAGCTGTGTCTGCCACCGCCGCTAAGGCCCCTTTAGCTGTGTCTGCCACCGCCGCTAAGGCCCCTTCAGCTGTGTCTGCCACCGCCGCTAAGGCCCCTTTAGCTGTGTCTGCCACCGCCGCTAAGGCCCCTTCAGCTGTGTCTGCCACCGCCGCTAAGGCCCCTTCAGCAGTGTCTGCCACCGCCGCTAAGGCCCCTTTAGCTGTGTCTGCCACTGCCGCTAAGGCCCCTGCAGCTGTGTCTGCCACCGCCTCAAAGGCCCCTGCAGCTGTGTCCGCCTCTGTCACCGCCACCTCCAGCTCATCATGGTCCAGTTGGGAAGATGATGCTGTGCTGCTGGAGGCTCTTGCCACCTTTTGAAAGAGAAGGTATACATATCAATGAGGTCTTGAATTAATGTCACCACTGCACATATCTTGTATTAATGCAGAACCTGTATCAAATAAGTCAACATAAAACACGTATCAACAAAAGTCTTTGATGTTATCAGAGGATGCTTGGGGAAGAGAAGCAGGACAAGAAGAGCTGTGCCAGTCAGATGATCCACAGAAGCCACATATCGACACCCTGTCACCATTAGCTGTAAGTTCATCCGTGCACCACAAAAAGTATGCTCAACTAAATGAATGTATTTAAGTTAACACGTTGCTGTGCAATGTAGAGTGCAAATGCAGTAAGTAAGAGACAGATAAAGGAGTGATGAATGTTAGTGCGTGAGCACAGAGCCAGGAGAAGAGCTAGTTAACACAACTGTGTCTCCATACTCTCTGTGAAAGGGTTACAGTTAGAAAATCAAAGCAGAGACAACAAATCAGTAAATGTTTATACTAATGTATTATACACTGATCATTTTTCAGGCTCCTGCATCATCCACTAGTGGTGAAGATCAGACGACTGGTGCTCAGGCCACCCCCGTGACAGCTGAAGGAGAAGCTGCACACCCTGAGGTAATGCTTGAAACTGACAAACAAACTTTATGTAAAACCCACTAGGTACACTAGGAATCATTTTCTTGTTTTATTTGTTTTCTGTTATTTCAGATCACATTTGAGGGATGGCATAAAATGTGGGAATCCAGTGTCAATGGTCTCCCTGCGGAAGACCTGAAGTGGCTGAAGGAAGATGATGAGAAGGGGCTCTTTCAAAAGCCCATGGCATACCAGGACAAGTATGGGAAAACAAGGTGGAGGAGAGTCCTTAAAGACGACCGGATGTGGTTTCACCCACCCGAATCTCCTGGCGTAATGGGGGGTAGAGTGCCCTCGGCACACTCCTTTTTTCAGAGCAGTCTGTTTTTCTGGAGACCAGTAGGTGTGTGGCGGTACAGTCTTCGCTGCCCCAGGCCCGAGTGTCCTGCAAGAGACAATAACAAGGCATTCCTGTACCGATGTGGCTACTCGAAGACTGTCCAGCGGATCTGTGACGTTGGAGGCTGGTACTCCAGGTTAAGAGGTCCTGGCCTGCAACGCCTGCCAGAAAGCTGCCAGAGCAGTTTTCCCAGCCGTGTTAACATTACGGTGAGTCTGCATAATTTCACAGTGATTTGAATTCTTATTGATTGCACAATAACACATCTAAGGTTCATTGCCATTGTGTTCAGAACTGAAATCAGCCCCAACTGTGAACGTTATTAAATCCAGGTTAAAAACACGTCTCTTCTCCTGAGCTTATGATTGAGCTTTTTTAAAGCACTTTACATTTTAATCTTTCATTTGCACTCTATGGCCTTTTAATGCTTTTAAAGCTAATTTATTATTTTATGCTGCAATCTTATATTTAATGCTCTATTCTAGCATTTTATTTATGTCTTTCTATTTTTCTGTACTTTGTTTTTATTATGGGAGGGTGGGGGGGGGGGGTTAATTGTATGTTTTAATGTTTCTGTTTTATGTAAAGCACATTGAGTTGCCATTGTGTATGAAATGCGCTATATATTGCCCTAATATATGGTCCCCGGGTAGGAGACGTATCAGATATTAAACTGATAAGAACAGATTTTTAGAAGTTTTATTGACACTTGTTCAAATTATTTCAACAATGATTCACATTTGAGATAAAATATTCACATGTGGACATTATATATACACACAATGAATCACAATAAATGTGCTGTCTGTAAAACCATATTTAAAACAATAAAAACAATTGTTCTAAAATGGTGATACAGATTAAATAGCTGTTCATTTGTAAAGCATATGTCAAGTGTTTTTGTCTGAGTGTCCATTTAAAAAGTCCATAAAAGGAGTGCATCAGTTAAAAAGGTCTTTTTTTTATTTCATCTTTGTGCAGGAGCGCATGGAGTCCCTACCAAGGGTAACTCATTCTGCACATTTGGTCTCTCGGGATGCTGTCGTGGTGGTCAGAGGAGATCCTCGCCCTGATGCTCCTTCCCACCTGCCTCACCCGGAGAGCCAGGCCGCTGCTGCTGTGACCTTTTGTTGTGTGGCTCCGGCTCCTTCATCCGAATGGGCACAGAGGCGATTCTTCTTTGTGGCTGTGTCCTAGGCCCGCCGCCTGCAGCTCCGGCCGTTTCGACCGTTGCCGCGGCCATTCGGATCACAGCCACAGGGGGGATCTGCATGTGCTTTCTTACCAGCAACTTTCTGGAGGTCCATGTGGCGTCTTTGATGGCGGTTAGGATGAGCCACTGTTTTGCAAAGTCTTTTGACGGTATTTTTTGCGGGCTCACCCCATACAGCACCAGTTGTGCTGTGAGGACCTCCCTTGCTGGTAAGTACGGGAATTGCAAGGAGCCGGCCGTTGCCCACTGGTATTCGGGTCATGTTTGGTCGGGTCGGTTAAAATAAAGATGCCGTTAAACTTTCGTAATATATATAGTACACATAAAGGCGTCATTGGCCAGGGCATTGCAAGCTGCATGGGTTAAAGTCGTTGGTGCGTGCTTCTGATCATTTGCAGGAAGATTGAATGGTTGTGCGATAACGCATCTGTCATTGGCTGAATGAATGGCGCGTATGCAGCACGAGCTCCGCAGGTGTTTGCTTGAGGATAGAGATGGAGGCGGTAAGGGAGAAGCTGAAGACTATATGTTTTGGTCCATTGTTGAAGACGATAATAAAGAGTTTTAAATCATATTCTATGCCTGTATTTCATGCTTGGGAGAGCCTCAGTTATGTGAAGAACAGCTGTAACATAATTTGTAGTGGAAAATCCTTAATTATTTTCAATGTTGAGTCGTATAATATTTGTGTTTGAATGCTGACGCGGGACACAAAAAGGTAGATTAAGCGCATGTTTCCCAACTGTTGAGCAATCACAGTATAATGAATAGACCTGTTTTAAATGCACATGACTCTTAGATACCAATTTTGCGTAGCTCAGTATTGCTACGATTAAGTTTTTAAGAGCATAGACTATTTTTTACAGTAAGCGGGTCGGTAAGCGGGTCGGGTAGAGTATTTCGATTTTTTTTTGCGGTCCGAGTTGCTGTCGGGTTAGTTGAAACCGGCGGGGCGGGGCGGGTCGTTCAAACACGTACCTGCGCATCACTGATGTCAATATATCATTTTATGTTAATTTGCAGCTTCTTAAAAGCTTTTTCCTCCAACTCATGTATTCTATATCAGAGTCCATACTTTAGACCACCTAAACACCAGCTCTCTTCAATTACTACTGATTATCAGTTTAGTTTTCTTTCAACAGTTTTATCAGGGGAGAGCGCGAACGCAGTCCCCCACTACCAGAAATTATGCAATCGAGATTCCCACATTTGGGGAATTCGCAGAGGTCAGCACAACCGGAGTGCAATGGTTGAGCCTCGCCCTGGGTGAACCACCTTCTTGATCATGGTATCTCCCTTGCCAGGTAAGTATGAGTTGTACAGATCCGAGCCAAGGAAGTCTTTCACAGACACGGCACCCTGACTGATGGTAAACCATCCAAACATCATCCAAACCACACGCTGTATGAGACTGTGGATCTGCAGGGATTCAACACACAAGGAGACCTTTTATACTAAACACAACAAACATTATTTAAACTTTATATGACAAATAATGACTGGTTTTCCCATGATGCACTGCTGCACTACCACATCATACCCTCACCTAAAATCACCCACTGTTTCAGTTTTACCTCCAACAAATGAGAAACAAACCTACAACAGCTTCAGATGAGCCAAAGTGAAATCATACTGCAGTCACAAGTTGATTTAAACACATCTGAAATGCAGAAAAACAAAAAAAAGAAAGCACATGTTTCCCCCCTCCTCACATTACCACTGCTTCCTGTTTCTTTGTTACTAGGGCAACAGACATTCCTGCTACTGCCACCTACTGGTCAAGAGTGGCAACAACACTGTTTAAGAAACAGCACACTGACTCTTGAGACATTCAGCATGATTTATCTATATAACAGCAAGAATAAATGATTATCAGAAAACAGCAGAAATGCAACAGTGAGGACCCCTTAACCACTGTAAAAACTACAACTAACTACAACTTTTAATACCCTCTCTACAACACCAAACGATAATTCCTGCAGAGTATGGCCCACTAAACACTATATTACTTGTTGTGTGCATTTATATGTAATAGAGCCATGCATGTCACAACTTTGTAGCTTCCTGCTTTATGAATAAGGATTACAAAGGATTGCTGTATATGAGCACAGATTTCTAGAGTGTGCGACCTCACTACAGTGTTGACATAGCTACTCAATTGTACATTGGCAGTCATGGGCAATTCTAGCATCACGCTCGCATAATAATTAAAGTTGTATAAAATAATTCATAGGAAAAAAATAATCTACTTATTTTTAGGAGTGCTTGAACAACCTTGAAATGGATCTAAACTCAATGCTGCTAAACTGGCCTACCTACTCAGAATTTTTTTTTCTTATATTAAACATAGAGAGGGGGGTGCACCGTTCCTGGAGGTACTGCAATACCAGGTCGATGCGTGGAGTGGACGGAGCAAGCCCCTATTCCATCTCCCTGTTCCAAAAATCAATTTAATATATGGTCCCCGGGTAGGGGACGTATCAGATATTAAACTGATAAGAACAGATACTACACTTGATCTTAGCCAAAAGGCCGAGAAGCGATAACTTAGAAAGGGTCGGAGTTAAAAGAGTGATCCTCTGCAGCGTCAGTCTCACTCACGGTTTCACAAAGTCCAATACGAGTCAAAGACAGATTTAACTAATTTTAAAAACTTTGATGACATAATTTAAATAAACACAAATCAATCTCAAATGTAACAGGAAATAAACTGGAAGTCACATTAGAGTCTGATGTCTGGTGGAGAAAATAATGTTTTTAACAATGTATTAACTAACAGAGCTGCAGCTCCATCTACCAGAGAAAACAGCAAACTGCACCCCATTAAAAACTATTTCTAAATAGATCTAAATATTTCATTTTTTATGTCATTTAACATTATAAAAACATGGATTTGCAAACTAAAAAGGACAAACGAGAAAGCAGGAGGGTATCCCTGTGCCATCGCTTCACCTGTGCCTGGGAAAGCTGGTGGTGCCATTTGGACAATATGAAAATGGACCAATCCACTGGCTTGTGGCAAACGATGTGGGCTACATGAAGTAGTAAGCTAATTATATTTAAAAACCGTCGTAGACATGCTTCAAACAAAGTACCTGTATATTGGTCTGCAAGTTTCTTTACTCATTATCACAACTGCAACGATATAAATGATGTCAGTACTAAGTTGGTGTATATGCTTACAGTGTGATTGACAAGCATTGATCAGAGGTGACAAACCCACAGAGAAAGGGAGAGACTGGGAACCAGTGGGTGAAAGACTACCTCACAGAATATGCAAAGAGCTTCCCACAAGTCTCCAGTCTCCTTGAAACCAACACCAACAACCAACTGCCAGAAAGGGTTTGAGGATCACACTTTTCAGGAGATGTAGGAACTCTATAGACAGCACCACGCCCAAAAAGGAGAGGCCAGAGGAGTTAAGCGATGAGCAGCGGGAGATAATTAAAAAGACAAACAGTTCTGTGAGGAGATGGCTGAACACACCAGTGACCCACATCACAACTGCGCAGATAAAAGAGATTTAGGAAATATATCAATGAGAAAGATCAAGTGAGTACAGGTTTGATTATGTGTTTGAAGCAGGATTGAAAATTATTCTGATAAGTCACACTTTAAGCACTTCACCTAAATGTACTTGTTTGCTTTTAATAATTAAAAACTGGTACGTCATAACATGTAGATCATTAATTTACCTTTTTTTCCTCCAGCAACTTCATGCAAGCACCTCCAAGTGTGATCCTTCATCATGGCCAGGTGATGAAGCTGAACTGTTGGCTGCAAGTCAGGCTGTGGAAGGTGAGATAGAGAGTTAATACACATTTAATAGTTTAGAAAAATAAATAATGGTGCTTTCACACCAACAGCATTTAGTGTGTTTTAATCAAACAACAGTACTGCTACATTTATTGCCTGTTGCAGATCAAATAATCAAATTATAGGTCTGAAAACGCTCTAAATAATAGTTCTACTTCGTTTGGTCTTTTTTTTTTTTAGACTTGCTCAAGACCCAAGAATCCCCATTTAAGGGCAGGACCAGAAGTCAGTCTCTGGCTTCCCAATCCCAGGGTTACCAGCCCACAGAAAAGACCAAACAGACCCCTGTCCAGTCTAAACAGCATGTGTCCACTAACCCGCCCAGAGTCCTCGTCCACAAACAGAGTTCATGATCACCCCTTGGAATCGCCTCTCACTGACTCCCCTGTAAGTGATATTCACATTATATGCAATGAATGTAAATTACAATTGGTTTTACATGTTTTGTCATTTCTCGTATATTTTAACATTACTTTGTACACAACAATAACCAAATGCTTTCTATGTATTATCTGTGTTGCAGGTGGAGGAGGTGGTTGGGTGCATCCCCATCTGCAGACATTTCATAGCTCAAAGAGGACACAGAAAGAGGGCTGTTCACCCCCTTTCAAATGTAAAAGGGCACCACAGTGTCAGATTTATTCCATCCATACTCATTTATTATTATTATTATTGTGTAAAATAAACCAATTAAAATCTTCTAACCTGTTCCCATGCCTTTTTATCTGAGTTCTTGTCCAGATCATCTGTGTTAAGTGAACATTTACATATATTTTAGTCTAGCTTTTTGTTTTATTTTCATTATAAATTGGGTTTTCTTGTTTTTATGCTTCTAATTCTCACTGTTAAATTATTTTTATGTAAAGCACATTGAGTTTCCCCTGGGTACGAAATGTGCTTTATAAATAAAGTTGCCTTGCCTACATAACAGCTGCAAATCACCTGTACTCAAAGAGGCACTTCAGAAAATGATCCGGACACAAGGATCACACCAGGGAGAACACAGTGTTGGACTTGAAAGAGGAGCGTCAGGTCGCTATTACAACAGATTAAACTGCTTCCTGCAGCACAGTCCACAGTCTGACAGTCTCTCTGTAGTTTATAAATGTAAAAACCTCCAAAATAATAAACCACTGAGTCGAGCTGCATTTTTTTCCACAGAAGTAATTAAACAGAGACATAAATAGCATTTCATTAGTGTCAAATTTATTCCATCCATATTAATGTAGTACCAATATTTAGTCAGCAGATGCCGCCATATTTACTACATCAAATATTTTGAAACAATGAACCATTTTCAATATAATTATGTGTGCGTGTATTAAATATCCTTTATGTTGATTTAAAGCTTCTCAAAGACTATTCCCTCCTACTCAGGTATTCTATCTCTATTCAGTACTGTCACCTACACATTAACTCTACTTACTAACTAGTCAGTCACAGCTTTATTTCTTTCAACAGTTTATCAGGGGAGAGCGCGAACGCAGTCCCCCACTACCAGAAATTATGCAATCGAGATTCCCACATTTGGGGAATTCGCAGAGGTCAGCACAACCGGAGTGCAATGGTCGAGCCTCGCCCTGGGTGAACCACCTTCTTGATCATGGTATCTCCCTTGCCAGGTAAGTATGAGTTGTACAGATCCGAGCCAAGGAAGTCTTTCACAGACACGGCACCCTGACCGATGGTAAACCATCCAAACATCATCCAAACCACACGCTGTATGAGACTGTGGATCTGCAGGGATCCAACACACAAGGAGACCTTTATACTAAACATAACAAACATTATTTAAACTTTATATGACAAATAATAACTGGCTTTCCCAAGATGCACTGCTGCACTACCACATTATACCCGGACCTAAAATCACCCACTGTTTCAGTTTTACCTCCAACAAATGAGAAACAAACCAACAACAGCTTCAGATGAGCCAAAGTGAAATCATACTGCAGTCACAAGTTGATTTAACCACATTTGAAATGCAGAAAAAAAGAAAGAAAGAAAGAAAGAAAGAAAGCACATGTCCCCCTGTCCCCCCTCCTCCTCCTCATATTACAACCACTTCCTGTTTCTTTGTTACTGGGACAACAGACATTCCTGCTACTGCCACCTACTGGTCTGGAGTGGCAACAACACTGTTTAAGAAACAGCACATTGACTCAGACATTCAGCATGATTTATCTATATAACAGCAAGAACAAATGATTCTTATAACATATCAGAAAACAGCAGACAGGACACCCCCCCCCCCCCCACTCCTCCACACACACACACTAACCCCTCCCCCACTCACTCAATAACTGCAACAGGAGGGAGAGACAGCTCCAGTCCAGGCAGACAGAGACAGTTCAAACAAAGTGAATTTGTTGTTTTCTTATTAAATAGAAGATACACTGCTCCCTCCCAAAACCTACTGGGGGGAAACACTGGTGAGAATTTCCCACCAGCCATTTAATTTCAAAGATGTAGATCAGTGAAGCTAAACTAACAGAATAAATCAAGTTCTCACATTTCTTAAATTTGTAAAGGGACAGTGAACACATCATGTTTCATCTTATTATCTACTTTCACATTTACTTTTATCTGTATGAGGGTATATTCTGTATATAATCTTTGGAACATCTGCACATTTATATACTGTAGATTTATTTACACAAAAGATCCAGTTTACTGTATATAGTGTTTTATAGAGGTGGGAATCTCTCAGCACCTCACGACTTGATTAAAATGCTATTCAGAGGGCTACGAATCAATTGTATGATTATTGATGCATCTCAATCACATCCTCATCAATTGATACAAGAAGTCAGGTGAATATGAACTCTGTTTGACTTATTGTTTTATACTACTTAAAATAAGTAAACCACAATAAGTCAACAGTATAGACACACTGAGCAGATGCAGGGTTATAGAAAGTGAGACAGACTGAACACAGAGTTATTTTCTTCACCTCAGAGTTTACGTTGTTTCATGTTGCAGTGTGTGTTGGTCAGCTTCTCTCGTTAGCTGCTCCACTCTGTTAACGTTAGCTGAGTGACAGCATGGTATAATCGAGGAAATTTCCCACCCCTAGTGTTTTATTTATTTCATCCTATTTGTCTTATTTATTTATGATTTTATTTTTAGCACACTTTAACCATGCTACTTTTTTCCACTGCACTGCTGTGTTAATTTAAATTTCTCCCAAAAGGGGATCAATAAAGATGCATCTCATCTTGTTTTATCTCACTCAGCAGTTATTTGTTGTGTGCATTTAATAGAGCCATGCATACACAACTCTACAGCTTCCTGCTCTTATAAATAAGGGATGCAAACACTGTAAATAAGCATATATTACTAAGTGTACAACCTCAATAGAGTATTCACATAGTTCAGTGTTTCCCACACATAGACTAATTCGTGGCGGTGCGCCACAGATTCAACACTGGCCGCCACATATTGCGTTTCGTTATTAATTTTTTTTTTTTAACGCTAATTAAAAAATACGCATCGTATTCGTTAAGCTGTATTTCCTTTCTCTGCTCACCCTGCGTCTCTCTGTCACTCACGCGTCTCTCTCACATAGCTCACACACACAGCCCCCCCCCCCCCCCAAACCAACTATTCCTGCTTATGAACTATCAAACACTATATTACTTGTTGTGTGCATTTAATATTTAATAGAGCCATGCATGTCACAACTTTGCAGCTTTGAATTAGAATTACAAAATCAAACCCTGTAAATAATAGCTTCTGTAGTATACTAACACAATAAGATGTCAACAAACTACTCAATTGCCTGGTGACGTTTTTAGTAAGCTATATATATATTCATATTAAACACAGAGAGGGGGGTGCACCGTTCCTGGAGGTACTGCAATACCAGGTCGATGCGTGGAGTGGACGGAGCAAGCCCCTATTCCATCTCCCTGTTCCAAAAATCAATTTAATATATGGTCCCCGGGTAGGGGACGTATCAGATATTAAACTGATAAGAACAGATACTACACTTGATCTTAGCCAAAAGGCCGAGAAGCGATAACTGAGAAAGGGTCGGAGTTAAAGGAGTGCTCCTCTGCAGCGTCAGTCTCACTCACGGTTTGAGGCTCTTCTGGGTCACGTGACACAGCAGAGTCCACAACACGAGGCAAGGACTGATTTAACTTACTTTAAAAACTTACTTACTAATATACTTTAAATAAACACTATCCTCATCTTAAATGTAACAGGGGAAATAAACTGGAAGTCACATTAGAGTCTGATATCTGGTGGAGAAAATAATGTTTTTAACGATGTATGAACTAACAGAGTTGCAGCTCCATCTAGCGGAGAAAACAGCGAACTGCACCCGACTGCATCACGGCGTTAAAAACAACCATTTCTAAATATATCTAAATATTTCTTTGTCATTTAACATTTAAAAACAACAAACATGCAAACTAAAAAGGACAAACTGCTAGTTTAAGTATTAACCGTCGATATAATCAGTTAACTAAAGACCTGACGGGTATTCCCCCAGATAGATATACTCTAAATCCCTCTGCCATTTGTAAATGAAATAAAAAATATATTGTTTCCGTGATTATTTTTGCTGTTTTGTGGAGTTTATGTAGTGCAGTCAGGTGGTGTAACGGGCCAATATGATGTGGGGCTTCACAGCACATGGCTTTATTTACATTAAACTCAATGCTTCTCCGCCTCCCTCATCTGCTGTCTACCTGCGTTTGATTAACCGTGTTTAATCTGCTTTACAAATTAGCCACTGTGGAAAACAACGAATAATACTTTTTAAAACATCTTTACAACACCAACTGACTATTCCTGCAGAGTATAAACTACTAAACACCATTTACTTGAGCGCATTTGTCACAACTTTTGAGCTTCTCGAAAAATTAAAATTACTGACGCTATAAATATACTGTATCAATAAAATGACACGATTGCAATTTAAGAATATTTTTGACGTAAATCTTTTTATATTTAACACAGAGAGGGGGGTGCACCGTTCCTGGAAGTACTGCAATACCAGGTCGATGCGTGGAGTGGACGGAGCAAGCCCCTATTCCATCTCCCTGTTCCAAAAATCAATTTAATATATGGTCCCCGGGTAGGGGACGTATCAGATATTAAACTGATAAGAACAGATACTACACTTGATCTTAGCCAAAAGGCCGAGAAGCGATAACTGAGAAAGGGTCGGAGTTAGAGTAGTGCTCCTCTGCAGCTTCAGTCTCACTCACGGTTTGAGGCTCTTCTGGGTCACGTGACACAGCAGAGTCCACAACACGAGTCAAAAACAGATTTAACTTATTTATAAAAACTTTGAATTAAATATACTTTAAATAAACACTATCCTCATTTTAAATGTAAGAAGGAAATAAACTGGAAGTCACATTAGAGTCTGATCTCTGGTGGAGAAAATAATGTTTTTAACGCTGTATGAGCTAACAGAGTTGCAGCTCCATCTAGCGGAGAAAACAGCGAACTGCACCCCACTGCATCACAGCATTAAAAACAATTTCTAAATATATATTAATATTTCTTTGTCATTTAACATTAAAAACGCAGATTTGTAAACTTAACAGGACAAACTGCCAGTTTAAGTGTTAACCATAAACATAATCAGTTAACTAAAGACCTAACAGGTATTCCCCAAACCAATCATGCTTAGTAGGCTATATCCTACTCCAAATCCCTCTGCCAAAATGAAATAAAATATTTTTTTAGCGGGGAAATTGGACCCACATAGAGGTAATCCTTCTCTACCGTCACAAAATATCTACAGAGACTGTCCTCTGCTTGTAATTTTTTTTTCATGAGTATTTTTGCTGTTTTGGGGAGTTCATGGGGTGTAGCGCCCCCTCAGCCATTAAGGATGTGGGGCCTAGTTGCACATGGCCTACGTGTTTTTATTAGCTTCAATGCTTCTCCGTCTCCCTCCTCTGCTGTCTACCTGTCTGTTTGTGCTTTACAAATTAACCACTGTAAAAACTAATACTACAACTTTTAATACCGTCTCTATAACACCAAATGATAATTCTTGTAGAGTTTGACCTAAAAAATGAGCGTAATTAATTAATTAAGCTCGTCAAATAGTCTGCATGAAACTGCGCTTAACACAACTTTTCCAGTTTCAAGTTTTACTTTTTACACGTTGAAAGAAAATGATTTAAACGTTTAAAAACAGAAAAAAATACTTGAATTATGCTCCAAACAGGCCGCAGCACACCGACACCGAGTTTAGCTTAATTACATCAATTTAATTGGTTACGCAACAGAAAAATATTAAAACTGCACCAAATAAGTTTGTTTTTGTGACATTAGGGGAATTTTTCACGGTGAAATAAGAGTAAAAATGTAAATTCACTTACCGAAAAGGTGCTGTTTGTCCTAAAATTTAAAAAACCGTCGTCTCAAGGAAAGTTCGAGTAATTTCTACCTGCGTATCTCGGTATCTCCTCGGTGGTCGGAGATCTGTCCAATTATGCAAATCGGTCACAGCGCGACCAATCAGTGAGCCCGGTGGGACTGCACGATGCTATCACATGCACACATAGATCTATAGATAGCTAGATAGATAGCTAGATAGATAGATCTGTAGATAGCTAGATAGATAGATCTGTAGATAGATAGATAGCTAGATAGATAGATAGATATAGATAGATAGATCTAAAGCTAGATAGATTAGTGACCTCTGTGAGATACAAAAGGAAGTTGGAAACAGTAAAATTGACCTCTGATTAAATTTTTTAAAGTAAAGTCTCAATTCTTTTCCTCTTAGACCTAAGCGCAGCTTTCAAGACGATTGACCACGACATCTTAATCAATCGTCTTATAAAGTGGGCTGGTCTCTCTGACTGTGTGACTCTCATCAGAGAGCATAATGTATGTTTCCATAGTTATGCGTATGATACACATTTGTAAATCTCCGCTGAACCAAATGATGATGCAGCCATAAACTCCATTACTGCCTCCTGGCAATAAGTATCAATGCTTTCTTAAAATTAAATGAGAACAAAAGAAGAGATCCTTCTAGTCGACCCTGAGACTAAAAGAGAAACATTGTACAACAATCTAGGGAAATTAATTTCATCTAGATAGATTAAATCTGAGGTCATAAACTTTGGTGTTGATTTATATTCAGATCTAAATTTCAGGTCTCACATTAACAAGGTGACCTAAACAACAGCTAAAGTGGACTATTCATAAATCAATTCATTTCAATGCACTTTTTACTGGCCTCCTAAGAAAGGAAACACTGAGAGGCTTCAGCTAATTCAAAATGCTGCAGCTCGGCTATTAAACAAGAACTAAGAGAGAGAACACATTAGTCCACCTACTTTTATTCTAGTATAACTGAATCTAACTGGTCTTAATTCATGTTATGACTTAAAGGTTTATAATTGCTAAAATGTCTTAAACCAACAGTCTGGTTTTCATATGAACAGTGAAAGAGATTTTCCTCCCTGTAATCATTCCTCTTGTTCATACTGACTATTAAAAGATCTTCAAATGTGCTTTCAATGTAAAGTGATGGAGAACTAAATCCACAGTGCGTCCACGCAGTGATTTAAAAGTAGATTTGAAGCTTATATACAGTTTCAGCAGTCTGAGTTAGTCATATCAAGTGGATATCTGAGACATCTAAAGTCTTTTTAGCATCAAATTCCCTCTTTCTGTTTCCCTGTTGAGCTGTGATGGAAGTATAGAAACAAAAAGAAGGACTTTGGCACTAAAAATACTGTAACGATGAAACATAGAAGAGTTGATTTGACTCATTTGGACAACTGAAGTTTCATATTAGCTTCAGATCAACTTTTAAATACATTTCTACACAGAAGGAGGACTGTGGATTTAGTCCTCCATCACTTACATTGTAAGTGCATTATGAAGGGATCTTCTAATGGTCAGTATGAAAAGAAAGAAGGATTACTTACAGCAAGAAAAACAGGTTTCAGCCCTCATTTGAGCTCCTGGCTGTTCAAGGCAGACTTGAAAAATTGTGGACTCATCCTTTAAAGGTTGGAGTATGTTGAAAACTTGAATGTTGTATTCATTTTGAATTACACCAGTTAAAAACATAACATACTTAACATCATTTTCTTTAAAAATAGCTTTTTTTTTAAGAGGAAGTCATAAAGAGTTCTCAGTAGAGTTCTTATTTCCTGGTACCAGTAATGCTGTATGTGCAGAAGACTACAAATAGCTTTCAGGGATTTTAAAAAAAAAAACAGCTGCAGGAAGTGGTAAAAAAACCCAACCAAACAAACAAAGGATTAAAATATGTATCTGCAATCACTCAGAAATGTGAGAACTAAACTATTTACTGCCGGGAGTGACTCAACCTGTCAACACCTGTGCACTACATCCGGGTTAGGCCACGCCCCTCTCCTCTCCTATGGCTCCTACCTGCCGAGCAGCTGAGCTCTCACCTGGACAAAGACTGAAGACAAGATGAGTCTGCCGGACTACAAATCACATGGAAAACAGTCTGCACCCGCGATTCTAGTAAGAGAAACATCATTTTAACACCGTTATTATTTGTTGTTGGGTTTTTTTAGTGGAGCTGGTCGAGTTAAAGTGAACTTCCTTACCTGTGCAGAGACAGGTGCATGCAGGCAGACAGAGGAGCTCTTTATTCACTGCAGCTGCTTTCACCTTTTTTCGATTCTGTTTAAAGTTTTAAAGTTAATGTTTAGAGAGTTTGTTGCTAATTTAAGCTGTTTTGTTGGGTTTTTGTCTTCACATCTTCCGAGTTTGGAGACAGAAGAAAAAAAGTTTTATGTGTGACAATTTATGTCTCGGTTGGGAGAATATTAACCCTTTATTAACTGCATACCTTCAGATTGAATGTACATGGTTGAATATACATGGATTAAACAACCCTGTTTATGATCCCAGTTAAACTGTGTGTAGATGGGTCAATTACGTTTTTGTTTTTTTTGTCTCCATGTGGTTTAGTCAAATTTAAAGGGGTTAAAATATGAAAATAAACGTATGAATAACTTTCTTTTCTTGTGGACCCAGCATCAAATTTCTGCTTTTAATCCATTTTGAGGATTATGGCAAAAATATCTAAGTGGTGTAACCATAAAAACTTTGTACCAAATAATTCAACTTGCTTAAAAACACTAACTTCTCAATAAAGCACCATATCAACTACTTTGGCATGATCTTGACATTAAACCAACAAAAATTCAATATACATATTTTAACAAACCTGATGCTGCTTTTAAAACGATATATTCCAACCCTTAAATGTCACCGACTCATATACAGGAGAGATTAAGTGCCTTTTAAAGTGTTTGTGTGAGTATTGATCAGCCTGTTATGATCACATGAACAATCTATCCAAACACTACAATATCACTGATGCTAAAAATGTCTGTTGTCTTTAGTTATACTATCTGTTGTTACATGCAAATCTCCAAATGTGCTTTACAGATTATTGTTGACACTCCAGACTCAGTATCACTCACCAGTCATTCATTATTATAATTAATTATGTTTCAAACAGTGTATTAAGTTTTCAACAACACATGAAACGATGCTTAACTCTGCATGGGTCTGTTTCTGGAGTCTTGACTCTAATATGAATGATGGAGTCCTGCCGTCACTGCTGCTCTGTTTCATGACAAGCTTCACTCATTCTCAGTCAGTCAGTGAAGGCATGTCGTCTTATCAGCTGGAGTTGACGCCCTTCCTGTAGCCACTAAACACACAGTCTCTCTCTCTCTCTCTCTCTCTCTCTCTCTCTCTCTCTCTCTCTCTCTCTCTCTCTCTCTCTCTCTCTCTCTCTCTCTCTCTCTCTCTGTGTGTGAGTAACCGACATGCTGTTTTATTTTTCAGTCAATCAATGAAGTGTATCAGATATGGTTTGTGTGATGTTAATAATGATGATTCGTCTCTAAGTCTGATCAGATCTAAATTAAACCCAATTATAAGTGTCAGCAGTTGCAGTTAATGATTAGTTTCATTGTCGATTAATCTGTTGATAATTTTCTTACATAATTGTTGATCAATTAGTTTTTTTGGTCTATGAAATATCAGGAAATTATAAAAACGGTCTATTACTGATTCTTAAAGGTGACTGATGGCTACAAAGGCAATGAAATGAGAATGAAGCTGAATGAACCTCCCCAAAACGGTTCTGTGTACAATTTTGAGAGTATTTTTATTAATAAATATTTGAATGAAAAGAAGAAATGTTAGGTATGGTCACATTTCTACAGGACATGTTGAATCAGGATTATCAGCTTTGTACAAATTTCATCCAAAAGGGAGAAAACTGTTCCGTAAAGTTGAATTAAATTAAATCAAATTAAATGTTCCCCTCCAGCACACTCCTGTCGTGCAGTTAAATGTCGGGGGTCACCTCTTCAGCACCACACTGGGTCAGCTCAGGAAACACCCCGAGTCCAAGCTGGCCGAGCTGTTCACCGGACAACCCAAACTACGCGCAGACGCCCAGGGACGTTTCTTCATCGACCGCGATGGTTCACACTTCGGAGCCGTCCTGGAGTTCCTGCGATCAGACCGGCTGCCCACTGAGAACATCCAGCAGGTTCGAGTCCCGTTTCATTTACAAGTAGATTCAGAATCAGTCTAATCCTGGTTTAAAGAAGTCACGGAGGAGCCCTGAAAGATCGATTCATGATATATAAAGAGAAATGTATGTTTTTAGGGAGGCTCATTGAAGCAGAACTTCATAATCAGGCCTGTTAATTGTCCAGGTGTGTGTGTGTGTGTGTGTGTGTGTGTGTGTGTGTGTGTGTGTGTGTGTGTGTGTGTGTGTTTTCCTGCAGGTTCACAAAGAAGCGGTCTACTACAACATCAAACCACTGATCAAACGTCTAGAGGAAACTCCTCAGCTGTTCGGGGAGCTCGTGGGAAGGCAGCAATTCCTCTCCAGAGTCCCACACTACAAAGAAAACATCGAGGTCAGCTACAAACAGAAATCCCACACATTTCCAGAAGACTGTAACCTGTATGAATTGTTCACAGTGTTGGGGAGTAACTAGTTACATGTAAGGTTATGTTAGGTTATTTAATCACAAAATAAATGTAACTGTAATCTGTTACAGTTACTGATGAAAATGTTGATGATTACAAAGGAGGTTACATTTGACATGTACATTTATTGCTGTTTTTAAATCATTTTTTTTAAAAATATGTAAATAAATCATGATGTGGGCTTACTAGGAGCACACATGGGCTTAAGTGGAGTCACAGTACCAATTAAACCCACTTTATTCATCAAATATCTTTATTTTATATTCCAAAATCTACATGAACTAATGAATACATTTTACAATGAGAGATAAATGTTGCTTTATAAGAAATGATCTCCCTTATAAATCATGACAGTATCCATGACAACACAGCTGGACTTAGATTTTGGTGCTTAATGGGAACGATTGGTTAGAAAATTAGAAAAGTCATAGAATGTAATAAGTTACATTACCTTTGATTAAATAATTAAAATAGCTATATTACTTATTACATTTTTAATAGAGTAACTAGTAATCTGTTACTGGTTTTAAAAATGTCATAAAGCATAATATGACTTCTTCATACGGTTTGTTTTCTCCATAAAAACCCAGAAATATTCAGCTTTTTAAAGTATATTAATTATCAAAATAATTACCCATTAATTTTCTTTAAACCCTCAGTCAACTAATTGATTAATTGTTTTAGCTCTTCTAGCTTTAAGTTCTTCTAAGGCTGTTTGAAAATCCTTGAACCACCAGAAAACCAGAAAATGTTCACATTTAAGAAGCTAAACCAGGAAATGTGGCCATATTTTTCTTTAAAAATGACTCAAAACAAGTAACCGATTATAAAAATAGTTAGCAATTAATTTGATTAATTAACATTGATGTTGATTTTACTTCCAGGTGCTGATCCGTATCGCCAGAGCAGAGGCCATCGCCGCCCGCCACTCCACCATCATGATCTGCATACTGCGAACGGAGGAGGATTTGGGTTTCTATGACAACGCCATCAACAGCCTGGAGGCGGATAAGGAGTCGGTGGTGACCTTCGGACCCTGGAAAGCCGTCCCCTCCGTCAAAGACCTGCTGGACTGTATCAAGATGGACATTGAGAGTCAGGGCTACACGGTGAGCGTCGAGCCTCACATCACGCAGAGGAACATCTTGTCTCGGAGCTACGACTACTTCTACAAACTCATATTCACCTGGTGGTAAAAGAGAGAGAGAGGGGGGAAGAGAGCGTCGGCTGTGGGGTTTTGTCTTTCAGAGCAGATGTGGAAAATTTAACCCTGATTTATTGAAAAGTTTCTGCAGATTGTTCCAAAACATTTTGTAAAGTAATACCTCTTTTTGAACACAAGGGGGCAGTAAACATCATGAATTTCACTCTCCGATCCAAATGATGGGCTCACTTAAGTATTCACAGGTGCTTCTTGCTTTCTTAAGACAAACTCTTGTAGCTTTTAATTATTATTCAGGTGCTCATAAATATAAATATTGTTTCATATTTCGTGACATGTCAGTTAAAACACATCTTACTGCTGCTAAACTGTAATTAAAAAAAACAATTATCTAGTTACAAACAGTTTTTCAACTAAAGTTTAAAAGTAGGTTGTTTAGCCACGTAGCTTTTGTGAGTTTCAGAGCTCCAACTACTGATTACTTTCACTATTGATTAATCTGCCGTTTATTCTCTTGATTAATCAAGTTGTAAAAAGTCAGAACATATTGAAAAATGCTGGTTACAATCTCCCAGAGTCAAAGCTGACGTCTTTTGAAATGTCTTGTTTTGTCTAAGTAGGAATCCAAAACCCAAAGACATTAAGTTTACTGTTATTTATGACAAAGAAAAGTAGTAAATCCTCACATTTGAGGAGTTGTATGCAAATCTTCTGCATGTTTTTGCATCCTTTAACCCTGACATACTGTTCATATTCTGCACCCTCGCAGTATATTCGGTCTAAGAATCTCCTTATACAAAGTGTCTATACCGAATGTTGAACCATAGATGTGTTTATAAAGCATCAATAGTCGATTTGACTAATTTAATAAATGTGATTAAATCTTGATTAAAGTTTCAGAGAGCAGAGAGAGTGTATTTTTTAGCTTTTACACCACTAAACATCTCCTATCACACAATATCATGTCCTATTTGACCTCAGACATGAAAATATAACATAGCAATAATGATGGAAATGTTATTTTATTGGTACCAGTAGTTTTGAGTCTCTTTAGTCTCTCCATCTCTACGTTACTATGGTAACTAGATGGCAGCTGTTACTCAAACTAACTGTAGGTTGTTTTTAGTCTTTTTTATGTCTGTTTTTGGTATTTTTTAGGTTTCTTTAGTCAATCTGTGTCTCTTTTAGTCATGTCTGCATCTCTATTTAGTGGTTAAATGTTATTTTATATGTAAAAGTGAAAATGAGCAGAACTTTATGGAGCTGTGGGGTTTATTGTATAACCATTACAGCCATCAGTCTTCACTGCTACATCATAAAAAAGAAATCGTCATAACTACTATCTTATTAAAACTATTAACTATTCATTTCACTAAAACACATGGCAATAGATACAGAGATAATTTGACCCAGAACTGCCTCAATAGACAAAAATGTGCAGCATCTAAACAAAAGTATACCATTTTCATTTTTGTGCATATTGGGCCACTTTAGGAAAAGTCATCAAATTTCAGGATAAAAAACATTTGGGGTGTTTTTATAGTAAAAATGGGTTAAATATGTCCCGAACAGTATTTAAGGATTATTTTAAAAAGAATAATACTGCATAATTCATACATTTGTGTCGAAGAGTTGTTGATTTCTTTAAGGCTGTTGTTGCTTTTCATGTTCACACTTGAAAACACTTCACAGCTCTGCATGATAGACGCTGCCATGCAGGGGAAATATTGCATAATACACACAACAGCGGGAGATCCACGCTAACCCCCTGAAAAGAAAGACAAGAGACAACAGAGAAACAAAAAGGTCATAAAAGACAAAAGCTGAACAAGCATCTCTGTCGAAAGCAGAGCAGCAGCGTCAGAATTCACCGCAGCAGAGCGGGGCATCCGACAGCCGCCGTATCTTCGTGTCAGCCCACTTCCTGCGTGATCAGATGTGTGATAAAAACAATCATAAACATACAATATACACATATAGTATTTCAACATGAGTACCAACACTGTCCCCTAACAAAAAAAAGACCAAAGACGTGAAGGATTCTGTTACTTATCTGCTTTGGTTTGATAGAAAATGTCTTAAAGCAGTGAGAGCATTTAAAGCTTTTAAATGGGACACTGAAACTGTCCAATGGAAACCAGACCGGTTGGTTAAACTGTAAGACGCTGAGTGACTGGAAATCATGACCGCCTTAAAATAAAGGGGGAAAATGCACAAAGACAGTTTCATTATAGGTTGACAACTTGATTCTGTATAACAGTAAATTTCTAGTCTAGTTTTTTTTTCATTTAGATCCATAAGACTCATATTTACACCATTTACACATATGTAAAGCATGTTAAGTTGGCATGCCTGATTTTATATAATAATTATCTCTCTAAACACCAAGAGAGGATAAAAAATAGGCCTAAGATTATAACACATAACCTTTTGTAACTCTAAAGACTTTCACGTCAATGCAACTTTTACTGTCAAATAATAGAAATCTTGATGTTTCACTTTCTCGCGGTCTACTTGAGGACTAAGAGGGTTTTGTTCTAGTTTTTAGTGGAACACTTTACAGCCCACGATATACAGCATAACACACACACATGTAGGTTTAGAACTTGAAAAAAGGATTTACACTGTAGATACTTCTTTTTTTTAATTATTAAGAGGAAGATTTTAAAGAGAATTCACATTGTGAGTATTTTTTAGCCACCAGGTATTTATTCTATTATCAGAAACCACAGCATGACTTTTACTGAGCAATAAAACTTGGGGTTTGGGGATTGATGGGAAATGTTTTCTGTACCTCTTTTTATTAAATCTGAGTGTGGTACAATGGAAAGCTTTTTCTACAGTAAATAAAACTGAACTGAAAACCAGGAGTGTCCGTTTATTGCTCAGGCAGCTGTGGAAAATGCTCGGGATTATCTGTCTGTCATAAACTTCCAGCTGTGTTGCTCAGCAGGTCATAAATATCACGTAACATTACAATAAGTACATGTTATATTAAAAGAGTGTTGCATCCTTATTCCCTAACTTCATATCTTGACAAAATGTCCAAATTCTCTGATTTCAGCTCCTTAAAATGTTTATTTAGTCCTCTCTCACAGTAAATTTAATATATTTGAGTTGTTGATGACGTCATCTCATCATTTTGGGCTTTTGTGATTTTCAGACTTTTTATTGACCAAACAACCAATCAGTTAATTGAGAAAATAATCAACAGGTGGAATAATAATGGAGCTAATCATTGGTTGCAACATCAGAGAGAAAACTAGGCTTTGGCTACACTGAGAAAATAATTCAAATTTAAAAGATTTAAACCAAAGAATAAATAAATAATTGAAATTGAGACATTCATGGCACACAGAGGATGAATGCTTCTGACTCTAGCGCTCTCATCAGGTCTTATTATCACATTTCTATTATACTTTAGTGCATTTACTTAACGCTTGACTGACTGTACTTTGTGTTGAAACTAAGACGGTGAACACAGTAAACCTCGTTAGCATGTTAGCATTGCCGACTTACTCTAGATTGGGGGTTTTTTTTAGATCATGCTCTCAGATTTTTAGTAATTCTTTAACTTTCACAGACTTGACTGTTAAAATAATATGAAATAACATTAACAGCTTGCAAAGTTTAGAACAATATTTCTTTAGTTCTTCATCAAATCAGGCCAAAGTGAGTGAGCTTCCTTTGTTCAAAGAAACAGAAAGGTGTGGACATGAAGTCTACAGTATTTTTCACCATAATGTGTCACAATCACTTCCTCTTAAAACCCCCGAGGGAGAAAAGTGGCACATTTGCATTTCACACCTTGGATCACATAAGAAAAAGTGTGACTCACGATGAGAAGTGGATGTGGATGTCTTATATATTTATCAAACACAACATTAGAGTGATACATTCCTGTGATAAAAACTCTTCTGTAATAATTCCCTAATAAGACTAGAAGAATAAATAAAGAGCCACATCCTGTTGAAAAAAACCTTTTGTCCTATTTTCTGTCTGTGGGATGAAATGACCTCAACTTGGTTTCAGATTCAGTTTAAGAGTGTTGGAAATGTGTTAAATATTGTCATGGCAACATCAGATTCTTTTCACTTGTTTAAGAAAATACAATTTGGTGACTCAGACATGTTTTTTTCCAGCAGCGTGAAAGAGACATTTAGCATCGCGACGTTAAAAAAAAAGTAATTAAACACGAGTGAAAGGTGCAGTTGACATCGTGTGTGTGTAAATTAAATGTTCTTAAATTCAGTTTAACATGTGGAAATATACTTTATTGTCCCTTTATGTACGGTGGCCGAGAAGAGTCATAACACATGCAAACTCAGAAAACACTTTGCTGCAAATGCCAAAACACCTGCCAATTCAGAAAACATCTACAAATTCAGAAAACACCTTCATCGATGTTACAAATATTCACAACACGAGCAAATAGGGAAACGAACTGCAAACTAGGTGAAAACGGAAAACATCGATGAAAGTGTTTTCTGAGTTTGCAAGTGTTTTCTGAGTTTGCAGGTGTTTTCTGAGTTTGCAGGTGTTTTCTGAGTTTGCAGGTGTTTTCTGAGTTTGCAAGTGTTTTCTGAGTTTGCAGGTGTTTTCTGAGTTTGCAGGTGTTTTCTGAGTTTGCAGGTGTTTTCTGAGTTTGCAAGTGTTTTCTGAATTTGCAGGTGTTTTGGCATTTGCATGTGTTATGACCCTTCTCGGCCACCGTATTTATGGGAATCTGTTCATTCATCACTGAATGAACAGATATCTTACATCAAAGGTCTACTTACTAGCTTTTTCCTGTGCTTTCAGTCCCATCTCATGTTGATCTTCACCTGCCTCCATCATCATGAGATTTGCTTGAAAGCTCTGGAAAAAAAACAGGCAAGTGGACTTTGAGCTTTCTAGATTATCTCCAGGGACAAGAATGAACTTTCATGCACAAAAAAAGTGACAATGATGCAATTTATCTAATTAACGAAACACCACATGATGTTTCTAAGTAGGTTTTCATACTGCATACTATATCCGAACAGTGAGTGCATGATATTCAGTCACATGTATTTATTCATTTAATACTTTGTCTTCAAATAGTCTTGACCTCAATGACGATACAGGTTCAGGCTGATGTGTGCCCTGTTTGATTCGGTTTCAAACAGGAAATGAGGACAGTTCTCTAGAAAGACAGAACAGCAGCATCAGCAGCAAAGAGACGCTCAGAGCTGCCGTGGAGGTCAGAACACAAACATGGCACTCACGAAAAACCTGCTGAGACGCCTGCTGGTCGTCCTACTGCTACTAACAGGTGGGCTTTAGTTCTTCTGATTTAGTTTCCACGTCTGTTTTTCTCTAGTTTTTGGTTGTTAAGTTGCAGCCAACATCACTCAGTTTAAGTATCTCAGAGTTTCTCTTTTATTGGACGGTAGGTTTTTGACAGTATTTGTTATTTATACAAACACACTCACACAATATGCATTTGTTAATAAGTCTGTATCTCTCATAAATCTCTCCAGATACTACAGGTTCATACTTTTAATGATGGAAAAAGTGGCAGATTTTCTTGTTGAGATTTGAAACCCAGTGAGATATAAATACTTAAACTAACAGCTCAAAACTCACTTACTTTTCTGTCATGTCAGATCTGTTTTTTTTAACCCTTTAAAAATATTCAAATGAAAAAAGTCTGAGAGGAGGAAATCACTCTTTGAATGCGCACAACTTTTAGTCATGTACTGGCAGAAAGGAGATGCAAGATCCAAGAATAAAAGGGAAAATAAGTGAAGCAGGACATAAATTAACTTAAATGAACTGAAACTGAAGAATATTTGATTCAGAAGTGTGAAAGACAGACTTTGAGCTAGATTTTTAACATTATTGGATTGGAGCACTTTGGTTGTTTGAGTCAGTTTCTGAGACATTTAATTGATGGACAAGGTGACGTTATGCTTCTTTTCACACATATACACAAATAACATATCAAAACACCTTGAAAAGTAATATTAAAATAACACAGTGCTGTGACGTAATACTACAGAATAAAACAAGTACTCGAATAACTAAGATAAATTAAAATACAGTGAAACTAAAGGTAACTATTTCAGCTCTTATTGCTATAACATAAAATCTGAAGTATCAAAGAGTTCAGTGTCTTTCAGATCCTTGGCGTCTAACTCAAAGAGAAGCTCAAACAACGTCCACCAGAGTCTCCACAAATGTGTTTAATAGCAGATAACAGACTTTTAAATATAACTTATTCTCTCTACTCCAATATATAACATGTATCTCATTTGTACTGTAAATAACCGTATCTGTCTGGTTGCAAGCAGGTTAGATGCAAAACTGTACTCGTTGTACTTGTCGAATTGTGCAATGACAATAAAGTTGATTGTAATCCTAAAACCACAAACACCAGTGTGGGCAGACTGGTTTAGCTCACAATGAACACTGCTTTTGATCGTCAGTGTAGATAATGTGGCAGACATTAAGGATATGGGTTTAAAGTCATATCGTATTGTATTGTTTTAGTTATTTATTCCCTTCTGGTTTGTCACTATTTCTAAAGGAGATGAAGAAAACAAGGACTTATGATTATTTACTTTATTTATTCATGTGTATTTCAGTATAATGACCGAACTCAACTCAACTCAATATAAAGAAACATTGGGATGTCATTGGGTTATTGTTTTTGATTGACTTTTTTGTTTTTGTTTATTTAAATGTGTACTGTGTGTTTGTTTGGTTTTGTTTACCTGACTTTTCTTCCTTTAATTTTAATGTGTCACTTTTACATTATTCAATATATTCTGTACTGTTCAAATGAATAACTGAAATGACATAAAATAAGTTCTCTATGCCTAAGCATTTGACATTTCTACTCACGATTATGTGAATTTATGCAAAAAATGTGTTGATTTATTTATTTATTTGTTTATTTTTGCACCTTTACTGCAAACGCTGTTTTTTTTCTAGGTTTGAGCTCCACAGAAAATACACTGTTTGTGTACAGAAGGATTGGAGGTGAAGCCATCCTGCCTTGTACCAACCTGAAGTCCCCGGTCTGCTCCTCCGTCTCCTGGAAACTCTACAAGGGCGGTCATGTGACCTACACCACCGAGGTCAACAAAGGGGAGGTGAATATGGACTCAGACAAATCCAGCCGCATGTCCGTCACATCCAACTGCTCTCTGATCCTCCGTGACCTGAAGGTGAAAGATGCCGGCAACTACATATGCATGCTTCATGAACAAACCATCACTCACGTTTACCTGTCCGTGCTCGCCATCACCACCTCTTCCTCCATCAGTGACCTGCGGCCCGGAGGAAACCTCAGTCTGAACTGCCTCCTGTTCTCTTACTACGACGCTGGGAGCTGCAAGTCGTACAGCAAAGAGTTCACACTCAGCTGGGCGGCTGAGGACGGATCTCAGCTGACCAGTAACAGCAGGTTGTTATCAGTTTTATATCATTTTCTATTAATGATTACTATTATATTAGACATGTCATTCCTAACATCTATGATTTTGCCTTCTATCCTATCCTATCTCATCCTATCTCATCCTATCCTATCTCACCCTATTCCCATTCCTTTCCTTTCCTATCCTATCTAATCCTATCCTATCCTATCTCACTCTATTCCTATTCCTTTCCTATACTATCCTTTCCTAACCTATCTAATCCTATCCTATCCTATCTCACTCTATTCCTATTCCTTTCCTATACTATCCTTTCCTAACCTATCTAATCCTATCCTATCTCACCCTATTCCCATTCCTTTCCTTTCCTATCCTATCTAATCCTATCCTGTCCTATCCTATCTAATCTTATCCTATCCTATTCTACCCTATCTCACTCTATTCCTATTCCTTTCCTATACTATCCTTTCCTAACCTATCTAATCCTATCCTATCTCATCCTGTCATTTCCTATCCAATCCTAAAAATAAAAGTAAAATAGTAAGATATAAACAGACCTTATACTGATGGACGACACCTGTGTGATGTTTCTCTGCTGATCTCCCCTCCGTCCAGGGAGACTGACCAAAATCGCTGCAACGTCACTCTGGTCACAGAACTCCAGAGAGAGGACAACATGAGGAGGTGGAGGTGTCAGGTGAAAACCGCAGAAGGCAGCCCGGCTGCGTTTCTGGACTTCATATCCATCTTTTTATTGGAGCAGCAGCAGCTTCCTCCAACTCCCCAGAACCAGACTTCTGTGGCCCCCGTGGAGTGTCCGATCCAGCTGCCCATCAGCCGCATCATGCTCTGCGTGGCTCTGCCGCTCATGGTGATCGTAGTGGGAGTCTTCACACGCAGACCAAACCACCAGAGAGGCAAAAGATCTGGATCTGGCATTGAGCTGCGGGTGCTCAGCTGACTGTCCATCACTGTTATAGGTCCCCATGTTGTTTTGTCTTTAAAAGGGATTTTACTGCTTTTTCTGCGCCTCGTTTTCAGACTCATGATTGTACATGTTATATTTTGGTATAATAATCTATTTTCAGTCACAAAAATATAAGTTTTCAAACAGGAAAACTGTAAAATAACTTTGAGTGACAGGTGAAATAAGTGAGAAATTTAAACGCTAAAAGAAACATTTATTTCTGTGGCTGCAACATTTTGGTTGCAGGTCAAAGGTCACTTAACAGGAAAGAAAAAAGGCCCAAGATGTTTAATAAAGAGATAAAAAAGACTCCAAACCTAATTATCTTAGTCTTATCAGCAATCAGATTTTTCCCTGCAGAGAAATGGTTGGTTGGTCAGTGGATGAGATTTTTCCCACTTTTTTATGTTTTTTTGTTGATTAAATGAATAATCAAATGTTGAATCAGTAGGTTAATTAATAGTTAACCACAATGTCAAAATCAAACTATACAAAATAAACATCGTGAAACAGTTTTGATTATGAACAAATTTCAGATCTCATTTTCAAGCCTGTTACTGTAACAAGATACAAACGTGTTTGTGTGTTATTTTGTATTTTCATTCACAAAATAAATAAATAAATAATATTTTCAAACAGGGAAACCCCTAAGACAACTTTGGGAACTTTGGGTGACAGGTGAAATATCAAAAGAAACAAAATCTGGCAAAAAAAACTGCAACATTTTGGTCACAGGTCAAAGGTCATTTATAAGGCAAGAAAACACAAAATGGTTTTAAGTTAAGAGCGGTCTAGTATATTGTTACACACTGAATGCAGACAATGTCCATCCAGCTGTCAGATGATTGTATTTGTTTTCCAACACACTGCAACAAACCAAAAAGACGCTGCTGCGACTGTCTTTTGTATGACTGAACAGACGAAGGATTACAGCGCCAGTCATTCATATTACAAGGATGCTACCGCCACCTATTGGTGAAAAGTAGTATAACTAAGCAAAACTTAAACTGAAATCAGGCGAGTTTTCTCCTTCTTACACAAAGCATTTAACCCTCACATACTGTTCATATTCTGACCCGTCACAGCTACTTCTGCATTAGTCTCTAATAACAAACATCTGAACTATAAATCAATCATAAAGCATTCATCAGTCACAGATAAACATAATTAATCTTTAATGAAGAAAAAAACTATGTGAGAAACATGGGTTTTCTATCACAGAAAACCCTTTCTAAAGTTGGTACTGCTCTGAACTGATACAGTTTGATGAGGATTTAGAAAGTTGTTACAGTAAAGTTTACCACAGACTGTTTGTGTCTATGAACGTTGGAACAAACACTTAAACTGCTGAAGCAGCTTTTAGCTGTTATGCTGCACACAACTGGAACAAACAACCAGCAGAACTGAAATCAGCCACATTTGCACTGAATGTCCTTTTAATGATTTTAAAGCAAATCAAATCATTACTTAATGCTACCACCTCATATTTAATGCTCTATTCTTCCTATTTTTCTGCACTTTGTTTTATTTTTTTATTACTATTAGTGTGTGTGTGTGTGTGTGTGGGGGGGGGGGGGGGGGGGGGGTAATTGTGTTTGGGTTTTATTTGTATTTCTCAAATTGCATGTTTTTATGTTTTTTGTTTCCAATTCTTACTGTTAAATGCTGTTTTATGTAAAGCACATTGAGTTGCCATTGTGTATGAAATGTTCTATATAAATAAAACTGCCTTGCCTAATGTAGCGGATCATTTGAATTGAATCTACACTCTGAATTGTCAGTTGACACTTGCAACACATGATGGAGTCAAGTTTCAAGGGACTGCAAGACACGACAGCATATTGACAATAATAATGAGCAGCAATGTGTGATTAAGAACTGAGATAAAGAAGTGTTGGAACATAGCTATGTGGTTAAATTCAGTGTAAAATGGAAATCAGTTTGCAGACGGGATTATTTGTATTACAATTTTACATTATAAAAACTGACTATATGTGTTAGCATTTTGTTGTTTGCAATGTGTTCAGTATTTTACTTATGGCTATTTAATAAGTAGAGTCCAGTACAGACAGCGAGCGCAGCGGCAGTCAGTCCAACATAGAGGCCGATCCATCCCCAACTCTCTGGTTGTGGTCTCTCAGCAGGTTTCTGAGGTTCTGGCTGATCAACAGCTGCTGTAAAGGACAGAAAAACAACAATAATTGTACTTTTATTCTACAAATGATGTTATCCCAACATTCAACTGTCAAATCTGGATTGACTGAGTTTGAACTTGATGTTTGTGTCCACATACAGCATATTTTAACAGTACAGTGTCTGCTGAGTGCAACCACACTCATAAAGTTTAGCAGTCCAGTCTGTATCACTGATAACATGCATTAAAAAGATTAAAAAGGCTTTTTGAGTTTTACTGTATCATCGTACCAGTGACACTGAGGAGGCATCTGTCAGAGCTCACACCATCATTTGTTTTAACTTCACATATGTACAGACCCGAGTCTTCAGTCCTGAGTCTGGACACATGAAGTCTGATTTGTCCTTCTCTGAGTGCGTCTTTGTCACTCTGAACTCGTCCTGCAAACTCCTCATCCTGGGACTCTGGGACCTCAACACCCTCATGTACATGATACAGGACTGGGTCACTGTGATCAGTGAACAGTTCACAGTAGATGTAAAGTGAGGAGGAGGAACTGTCAGGTTTGGTTGTAAACATCCACTCCAGTGTGATGTTGTTGTTCTCCTCTGCCTGATAGGAGGTCTCTGTCACGCTCACTACAAATGTTCCTGTTGAGGAGATTGAGACAGAAAGTGTTTAAAACTACACCAGTAGGGGTAGAGCATAGCTGCCCCATGTGTAGGGGCTACAGTCCTCGCTGCAGGCAACCCCAGTTCAAAACCCGCTCCAAGTGGTCTTGTCCTGCATGTCATTCCCCCCTCACTGCCTCCTGTTACCTGTCTCTCTCTAAGCTATACAATAAAGGCAAAAAGCCCAAAAAATATACTTAAAAAAAAAAATACACCAGTAAAAACCACTTGATACCAATAATTTATACAATCTAAACAATAATTGAATATAGATCATCAAGAGTTTCTACATGCATTAATAGTCTTGTCAATGTTTTCACTGATATATCACTGATTCTTGAGATATAAAACAAGTTTTAATTTTGAAATGAAAAAATATATATATATTAAGAAACCTATACTTATATGTTTGTAGAACAAGTTCTCAGCAATCAAGTGATATTTCGGTATGACGTCCTGACTTTGCTAGCTAATTATTCCTATTTATTTGGTCTTATATAGACAAAGAGCATTTAAACCATTGTGTCTTCAGCTTCAGTACAAAAATATATTGTTAAATGTGGGTTAGGTAATATTCCCTTTTATTCATTTTTGGAAGTTCTTATCATTTGCATCTAATATAAAAAATAAGTAATAAGTTTGGGACATAAATGAGCACATTCCTTCATTTAAAGAAACAATTACTTTGATAAATTAGCTGTTTTGGAGAAACATAAATATACTATTTTAAAACAAAAAGAAGTTCCATCTGACGGTGGTGACTGAGACCTGACGGTGGTGACTGAGACCTGACGGTGGTGACAGTGGCCTAATTACAACAAAAAATTCCAATCTTTTCAAATATTGTAGGACTAGGCCTCTGAGTAGATAAAGAGCTTAAAGAAAAATAAACAAACCAAATGACTATTTATTGTAATCATAAATTATATTTCATCGTCCAATGAGGAAGATTTGTATGTTTTTGTCAACACTGGCATATTATGTCATCACACGGTCAGACAGACAACCTGCTGGTGTTTCACATATTATCACAAAACACAAAAACACACTTTTTTAGATGACGTATGAGTATGAGCCATCTTGTTTCCCTCTGTTGGTATCTACCTCTGACTTCTTCTTAAATTGTTTAATTTTATGTCATAATGTAGCAGAATTCTCTATACACAAAAGCAACATCAATATACATTTTGAATCATTTTGTCACTGTTTCATATCAAATTGAAATGATAAGATCTTGACTGACATGATTTTGTAAGTACTGGCCTTACATACAATCAATGATAAGGAAACATGAAAACAAGTTACATTTGTGCAAAACATCCTCAGATTGGCACCATTCTTACTATGTCTTAGGGACATATTTTTGCCAAAGCCTCAAGAATCAATGCTATTTTACAACTAAAGTAATCAAATCTTTTTACTTTTCTCTTTCTGGATGATGAAGTGAGAATGTAAACTCACCAGAGACACAGGAGGTCAGGCTGATGAGCAGAAGGATCCTGTAGATCATCTTCACCCTGTGAAAGGAGACAGAGGAGTCATGAACACATGAGTTCAAAGTTCAGTCATCACAGGTGTGAGAAGATGAGACAGGTTTCATTCATGCATTACAACAAGTCTTCATGTTCATCATCTTTATTACACATGACTGATTAAAGGACTTTCAGTCATATTATCCTGCAGACTAGTTTGTTCTTCTATGAATACATTTTTAAAAACTTTTCTCAGGTGTGTCTCTGCAGTGACGTAATTCTGAAATTAGATTGTGCAGGTTAAGTTGAAAAAAGGTTGATAAAAATTCAATGTTTCTCACCTGAAATGTTTTTCCTCACATTTCTGTGCAAAGAATCCACCACTCTCCAGCATCCCCTTCATGTTTTATAAACACTGTGTTGGAATATTTCCTGAACCTGCTCCTCTCGTCACTGGTAGTCTGTTACTGACAAAGTATCTCTAGTGTATCTCGCCAACGCTTTAATGGCCAGCAGGGCTCCAAAAAAAAGCTGATTGTTTGTTGTGGAACTCACATTGCGTTCCAGCAGTGGCAGCTTTAGTGTTTTCAAAATACAGTCTCCGTCACAGTAGTTGTCCTTTTGTTATGCCTAAGTGACAGTTAGAGCTTTAAGTGTTGACTATGTAAATAAACTGGTCCCCGCAGAGTGTCCGATCCAGCTGCCCATCAGCCGCATCATGCTCTGCGTGGCTCTGCCGCTCATAGTGATTGTAGTGGGAGTCTTCACACGCAGACCAAACCACCAGAGAGCCAAAAGATCTGGATCTGGCATTGAGCTGCGGGTGCTCAGCTGACTGTCCATCACTGTTATAGGTCCCCATGTTGTTTTGCCTTTAAAAGGGATTTTACTGCTTTTTCTGCGCCTTGTTTTCAGACTCATGATTGTACATGTTATATTGTGTGTGATAATCTATTTTCATTCACAAAAATATAAGTTTTCAAACAGAAAACCCTAAAATTGTTGTGTAAAATGTTTTTGATTTTATTTCTGTGGCTGCAATATTTTGGTCAGAGCTCAAAGGTAATTTATAAGTCAAGAAAAAGGCCCAAAATATTTAATAAGGGGTGCTTCAAATGTATAGATATTTCATATACTGTATTTGTTATTCAATTTGTTCACATAACACAGATACGTTGAGGCAGAAATAACCCCAAGTGGTTCAAGTTAAGAGCTCTCAGGCATATACGGTCAGTTTGCACATGTTTAATATAAACAATCTTTACAATAATCTGTAATTATATAAATCTGCAATATTCATTAGTTCCTTATACTATACAATAGTGCAATGATCCTGAGATTTAACAGTAAGGAAAGCCTCTGTCTTAATAGTGGGAGTGGGAGGTACTGAGGATGCTTTCAAAAATAATACAATGAATAATTATCAGTTAACATGACCGACAACTGAGTGAACAGATTAAACCTAAATTAAATCAATATGTGGTTTGAGCACTCTTGAACATTTCAATGTGTATACTTCACATTCGCCATGTAAATACACGACTTCTTATAAGTGACCAAAACTGTTTGTTTCATTAGTTAGGGTTTTTGTGTGTGTGTCATTTTATTACCTTTTTATGTAGGTGTTCTGTTTCTATTCTATATGCTCAACTGTTTTGTAATTACTTCATATCTAGATTAAAACCCATAAAGAAATATTTTTGTTGCTGTGTGTATTAAACATATGAATAGATATGTGTATATGCATTGATGATACTCTTTTTTAATACACACACATGCACCTTCTTTTTCTGTGTTAATCCTTGTTTGTAAATTTAACAATATATTCAATAAATAAATACCAAAAACAAAAACAGATTTGCAGAAGAATCAAACAGAGAAAAAATGGTCCAAAGCATGTTTTATAGCTCAAACCCAAACTGTGTGAGTTATTGCAATATAAATGTACAAAAGTAGTTGCAAAATGTTGAAGATTTTCTGTAATTTCCTTGAGAATAATTATATTGAAGTAAATGGTTGTAATGATGAGCTGTGTTTTTTAAACTACTATGATGCTTGTAGTATATAAAAAATAAATAAAAACATATTTGTGTTGCTGCGTGTAGCCTAATAAACATATGAATAGATATGTGTGTATGCCTAGATGATACTTGTTTTAACCGTTACAAATCTGAGGTTTATACCCTCATGAATCATCTTTTGCGGTGTTAATCCTTGTTTGTAAAATTAACAAACTATTCAATAAATGAAAAAAAAGTTGCGTGAGGATCATTTACTAAACGCGTTCGCTTTTTACCGCCGTAGCTACGGCGAGCGAGATGGGACACGGTGTCAGCGCTGCAGCTGAGCAGGAAGCTTTCAGCATCTCTCCTTAAAACATTAAAACATGGCAGCACACCTGAAAAAGAGAGTTTATGAGGAGTTCTCCAAAGTCGTACAGGTGAGACAACAACATTTAATATAACTAACATTTCATTTATAACTAAAGACTGAAGCTGAAAGACGATTATATAGCTAAGTAACTAGCCTGTTAGCTCAATGCTAAGTGGCTAAATGCTAAATGACAACAACAACAGCTTCACGTCTTTATTTATGTATTATATATATTTAATGTAATGATTGTTATAGGTGATAAATGTGAGCTTTTAGTTTGCTACGTGACAACATTCATCTTAAAGAGTCATTTAATGTTAGTGAATAAAACATATAAAGTGATTTATGATGCTTAAATTAAATGTATTATGTGGCGTTTAGATAGAAAGATAGAAACGTTATTGCAGTATAAGTATTTGTCAGTGGGTAAACATGTTGGTCTCCGGCTGTACAGGCACATAAGACACAAAACAAGACACAAAAAGTAGAGAAAAAACAAACTATAAGTTAAAAGACAGGCTTCACATCACCACCCCATAACGGACAAATAGCATCAATCCATAAAAAGCCTTCAGAATAAAAGGTCTTTAAGTGAGGTTAGGTGTCTAAATGAAATGTCCTCAATGTAATAATTCCTCCTGTTCATACTAGCTATTAAAAATGTGCTTTCAGTGTAAGTATAACGTATTTAAAAGTTGATCTAAAGCTAATATGAGTCAAATCAAAGTAGATATCTTTCAACATTAAAACAGTGTTTTTAGTGCCAAAGTCCCTCTTTTTGTTACTATACTTCCTCCACAGCTGAACAGTAAAACACAAAGAGGGAATTTGATGCTAAAAAGACTGAAAGACTGATTTAGAAAAGGAGTAACAAAAAAAGTCCCCTTGCTTTTTTAAATTTATTTTTAGAGATACGTTTCCTATCCTAGCTCATCCTATCCTATTCTATCCTTTCCCATCCTATACTATCCTATCCTTTCCCATCCTATACAATACTTTCCCATCCTATCCTATACTATTCTTTCCCATCCTATCTCATCAATAAATCCTCCTGTTCATACTAGCTATGAAAAATGTGCTTTCAGTCTAAGTATAATGTATTTAAAAGTTGATCTGAAGCTAATATGAGTCAAATGAAGTAGATATCTTTCAACATTGCAGTGTTTTTAGTGCCAAAGTCCCTTTTTATGTTTCTATACTTCCTCCACAGCTGAACAGTAAAACACAAAGAGAGAATTTGATGCTAAAAAGACTGAAAGATTAGAAAAGGAGTAACAAAAAAGTCCCCTTGCTTTTTAAATTTATTTTTAGAGATATATGTTTTTTTTGTTCACACTGTTTTTTTTTTACGCTCACAGATTCCTCATGAAGAAGCTCCGGCAAAGAAGCTGCGTCTGTCCAAACCCAGCAAATCTGCGGCTCTGCACATCGACCTCTGTAAGGCCACCAACTCCACCGACGCCCTGCAGTACCTGCTGCACTTCGCACGCAAGCCGGTGGAGGTGGAGAGCGTTGAGGGAGTAGTGAGGATCCTTCTGGAGCACTACTACAAGGTAGAGCAATAAAGTTAGCCAATAATAAAATGATTCATATTTAACCCTCCTGTTGTGTTCGAGTCAAGGAAGGAAGGGAGGAAGGGAGTAAGGGAGTAAAGGAAAGAAGGCAGGGAGGGAGGAAGGAAGGAAGTTAGAGAGAAAGGAAGGAACGACAGAGGGACGGAAGGAAGGAAGGGAGGAAAGGAAATAAGGAAAGTAGGAAGGAAGGATGGAGGAAAGAAGTAAGTAAGTAAGGAAGGAAGGTAGGAGGGAGGAAGGAAGGTAGGAAGGAGGGAGGGAGGAAAGAAGTAAGTAAGGAAGGAAGGGAGGGAGGGAGGGAGGAAGGAAGGAAAGAAGGACATAGGAAAGAAGGAAGGAAGGAATGACGGAGGAAAGAAGTAAGGAAGGAAAGAAGGTAGGAGGGAGGGATGAAAGAAGGAGAGAAGAAGAAAGAGAGGAAGGTAGGGGGGAGGAAGGACAGAAGAAAGGGAGATGGAGGAAGGGAAGAAAGAGAGAAGGAGGAAAGAAAGAGAGAAGGAGAGAGGAAGCACAGATGGAAGGAAGGAAGGAACAGTCAAAACAGACGGGTGAATTTAACCCGGGAGGACGACAGGAGGGTTAATACAAAGATGTTCTGTTCTGAGTTATATTACAATTAATAAAACTCTACAGCTGTCAGAGACTTTGAAAACCTCGAGTTGAAGCTGAGTCGAACAGATAAAACATGTCTGATCATTGTTAGGGATTTTTCCATCATTAATATGCTCTGGGTCAAACTAGGCTTTGCTGTCATAGCAACGGCTCACCAAATGATGGGTTAGACACTGTCTCCCCTTGAGATAGTGGAAAGCAGTGAGTCTGCTCCTTTTGGGGAAAACAGGAGGCGTTCTGATAGTGTTGCTATAGTAACCGAGGTCAGATATGTGTTTGCCTGTTGTCCCTGGATGGGGTAGAGGCAGCTGGAGTCAGAGGTGTGATATAGTGTTGGATGTAGGACAAAGGTCCTGAGTGAGGTCTAAGCAATGTGTCGTCTATAGACCAGTAGACTAAATTCTGTATATTGTAGATGTGTTGGATATGACCATATTTGGGCATGGGCCGGCTCAACCTGTGGTATTATCTGTGTGGTTTAAAGTCTATCTGTGTAGTTTAAAGTCTATCTGTGAGGTTTAAAGTCTATCTGTGAGGTTTAAAGTCTATCTGTGTGGTTTAAAGTCTATCTGTGAGGTTTAAAGTCTATCTGTGAGGTTTAAAGTCTATCTGTGTAGTTTAAAGTCTATCTGTGTGGTTTAAAGTCTATCTGTGAGGTTTAAAGTCTATCTGTGTAGTTTAAAGTCTATCTGTGTAGTTTAAAGTCTATCTGTGTGGTTTAAAGTCTATCTGTGTAGTTTAAAGTCTATCTGTGTAGTTTAAAGTCTACAGTATCTGTGAGGTTTAAAGTCTATCTGTGTAGTTTAAAGTCTACAGTATCTGTGAGGTTTAAAGTCTATCTGTGTGGTTTAAAGTCTATCTGTGAGGTTTAAAGTCTATCTGTGTAGTTTAAAGTCTATCTGTGAGGTTTAAAGTCTATCTGTGAGGTTTAAAGTCTATCTGTGTAGTTTAAAGTCTATCTGTGAGGTTTAAAGTCTATCTGTGAGGTTTAAAGTCTATCTGTGAGGTTTAAAGTCTATCTGTGAGGTTTAAAGTCTATCCCTGGAGGAGAGAAACTTCAGAGTTGAAGGAAGCATCAGAACATAACGTGTACTGATCATTCATTCACTTCTCCTTGTACAAGTAAATAAACCTTTTCAATGCAAGACATCCTGGACTCCTGTCTACTCTCTCCATTGATGTATGGGCTGCATAATTAAAATCACTATCGATGATGATGATGTTGATGATGATGATGATGATCTCTCCCAGGAGACAGATAACTCAGTGAGGCTGAAGATCGCCTCTCTGCTGGGTCTGCTGTCCAAAACGCAGGGATTCAGCCCCGACTGCATCGTAGACGACGCCATTAACACACTCAACAATGAGAGTAAGAGCCAATCTTCTCTTTCCTCATAGAAACACATGAACGTTATATCCTCTGTCAGGCTGTTTTTGTTCCTGTTTCAATACATTTAGTCAGATTCAGTGTTTAGTGAGACAAACATGCATCAACACTGATTCCTGTGTACATGTCAGGTGTGTTTTTAAGAAGCATTTTGAAATAGTTGATATTAGTTAGTTTAAACCCTCACATACTTTTCATATTCTGACTCATAATTAGTCTCTACACACAAATTCACATTCATAAATTCCCCCATCAGTCAGATGAAAGAAGATGAAGCTGTCAGAGTGTATTATATTTATTTATGGGGATAAAAGACATTCACAGTCACTATGTTATGGTCCAGGAGAATGTTTTATAAAATATGATGAACATGTTTTTAATGCTGACTTTTATATTTCTTTTATAAACACAGATAAAACTTGTACATCTTCATTCATAAAAATCTGTATCAGCTTCACAAAAATTAAAAAATATATACATTTATTTCCATTGTGTATTCTGTGAGTCACATTAGGAAAAGTCCTGCTGAAATAAATGTAAAGTGTTTTTACAGCCCTCAAATATAAAAATGGGTCAAATTGGATCCTGAACAGTATGTAAGGGTTAACATTATTCAGGTTTATTCACTTTTGGCAAAGTATTTAAGAACTAAACACTAAAATTAGATGATATTTAAAACAATATGCAAAGTATAAATTCTAGATATTAATGTTTTAGAAAAGGTGTGTGTCCGCCTCTTGTTAACTTTAATAGTTTTGTTTCTGTGTCTGAAGAATCTCACCAGGTTCTCGCTCAGCTGCTGGAAACCCTGCTGGTCATCGGTACACAACTTCCTGAGAGTCCTGCAGTCAGACAGAGGCTCATAGAGATGGCCTGCAAGGTGACACACACACACACACACACACACACACACACACACACACACACACACACACACACACACACACACACACACACACACACACACACACACATCAATTACAATATGCAACACACTTTTAATTGGTGTGACCAGTATTTTTGATCTGATTATATACAGGAAAATAAATGTGAATCAAAATATGGAATAAATATAATCCTCTTTTGCATTTAGAAAAAATAGTTGTCATAAAGTTTTAAAATTTGAATATAGAGATACTGTTTTAAAGAAATGTAAAACAACACTTAATACACTGTAGATGGACAAAACAACTAAACTCTCTCTCTTGTGTTTTTTTCTCTCAGCATCTGTCTGATACGTATTTCGGGGTGAGGAACAAATGTCTGCAGCTCCTCGGGTGTCTCGGCATGGTGGACACTCCTCTGACCAAAGACGAGGGACAGGGCACGTCGATAGGTGTGTGTCATAATTAGCTTTGGCTGGACTAACTCTCACATCAGAACCACAACGATAACCTATCACAGTAGATCTGTTCCATAAAAAGGTCCTAACCTGACTTTTATAAGCTCCTTTCATATTTAAAGACTTAATGTGGAGCCACTAATCTTTAGAATCTCCTTCTGAAACATGAATGAATGTATAAAGTTCACATTCCTGGGTCAGTTTTGGGCTTTGAGCTGTCATCATTGATCTGTTGTGTCTCTGTGTTCATGTGTTGCTTCAGGAGGAGTGAGAGACGTACAGAGTATCATCAGCGACTACTTTGCAGATCAGGATCCCAGAGTCCGCACCGCAGCCCTCAAAGCCATGGTACCCCCCCCCACACTGCTCTAAAACCTGCACCCACCAAAAGCTCAACCAGTAATGATTGTTTTAGTGTGACTCGGCTCATTCTGTGCTCGTCTGTCTGTTTGTCTTCCAGCTGCAGCTTCATGACCGAGGAATGAAGATTCATCAGATCATTTATGAACAGGTAACAGGAACTCACGGTCAGCCTCCTCACAGCCGACATTTAGACTTAGACTTCCTCTCAACTCCAACCGGTCGAGGCAGATGTTCTCCCACTCTGAGTCTGGTTCTGAGGTTTCTTCCTGTTAAAAGGGAGTTTTTTCTCTCCACTGTGTCTCATGTGGGAATGTTGGGTCTCTTTAAAGTTAAAACCTGAAGAGTTCGGTTTAGAACTTTCTCTATGTGTAAAGAGCCTTGAGATAACTCTGTTGTGATTTGGCGCTATACAAATAAAGATTGATTGATATTGTTTGTGTTCAGCTCAAGACAAATAAAGTAACGATGATTAGAATAAATGCAGGAGTTTCAGGATTTAGAGTATTGTTAAAATGTCTTTTTTATTATGTTTATCTTCTATTTCAAGATGTGTGTTTGTTTAAAAGTTATCCTGAGCACGGGCCATGATTATTTTCACATTTTAACCCCTTTAAAATTGACTAAACCACACGGACACAAAAACACTTAATTCACCTTTTTGTGTGTGTGTGTGTGTGTGTGTGTGTGTGTGTGTGTGTGTGTGTGTGTGTGTGTGTGTGTGTGTGTGTGTGTGTGTGTGTGTGTGTGTGTGTGTGTGTATTTGTGTTTGCAGGCCTGCAGGTTGCTGGCCGATGATTACGAGCAGGTTCGCTCTGCAGCAGTGCAGATGGTCTGGGTGCTCAGCCAGTCGTACCCAGAAAGGTGAGAAGACCCTCGTATTCAGAGTGACTTACTGTTAAAATGAATAATAATAATGAAGATATCTTTATTTTTATGGCAGCTCAGTGTGTAATTTTCACTCTATCTATAAAATGTTTTTGAAGATTTTCAGGAATTTGTTATAAGATTAAAGGAGCTGTTAAATAAAGTGATGTCAAAATAAATCTGACTTTACGTCTTATTTGTAAATTTATAATTAAACATTAACTCCTCGTCTGACTTCTCTTTTTTTCTTTCTGTCCGATCAGCATCGTGCCCATCCCATCGTCCAACGAGGAGATCCGACTGGTCGATGACGCGTTTGGGAAGATCAGTCACATGGTCAGTGACGGCTCCTGGATGGTGCGAGTGCAGGCCGCCAAAACACTGGTGAGGGGACAGGATCACACACACACACACACACACACACGTTTGTCTTTACATCCTTTTGAGGACACACATTGACATAATGCATTCTTGAGTCCCTTACCCTTGCCTTAACCATCATAACTAAATGCCTAATCCCTATTCTAAGCTTAAACCTTAACAGGGGCGTCATGAAGGGATGAAAAGTAGGATGATTCTAAGAGCTTGTGACTTAGTATTAAGTTAGTATTAGACTACAAGTGAGTTACAAGCCTTCACAGGTACAGGTGTGATTTCGGCAATTATGCACGGTTGGTGTGGCCTTTGTGTGTGGCGGTGGGGCTCAATGTGATATCTGTTCATGGGGCCCAAAATCTCTGGCAGCGCCCCTGAACCTTAAAACAAAGTCTTAACCCTCAAATTGCCCTTTGAAATTGTGAGGAACAACTAAAATGTCCTCACAGCGTTGGTGTTCAAGTGAAACTGGTTCTCTCAAAGATAGAAAGATACACACACACACACACACACACACACACACACACACACACACACACACACACACACACACACACACACACACACACACACACACACACACACACACACACACTTACACTTACACTTATCTTCATCCCAATAAATGTAGTTTTTCCTTAAGTCTAGACATTTATAGATATGTGTTGTGTGATTATAAACATAGAGCGACAAAAAGTTACGTTCACACATCCATTACTATCTGCACATTTCAGAAAAAAACTATAATAACCCTGACACATAATAAATAATGTAACAATTAATGTGTGTCTGAAAAAGGTTTTTGAATGAGACACAAACACAACTTTCACATTTTTTCGAGCTTATTGAATCGTGTCTTTCCTGTCGTGTCGTCAGGGTTCGATGCTGCAGGTCAGTCCTCAATTTCTGGAGCAAACTTTGGACAAGAAGCTGATGTCAGATCTCAGGGTGAGTAAAAAAAAAAAAAGAACAATAAAGAAAAAATAAGATATTACAATAATGATAACGAGCACACGTTAACCTGCTGCCTCTTCCTCCTCTTCTGTCCAGAGGAAGCGAACGGCACACGAACGCGCCAAGGAGCTCTTTGCCTCTGGAGAGTTCTCCTCTGGCAGGAAGTGGGCCGACGACGCCCCCAAAGAGAAACTGGACACCAACACTGTCAACCTCATCGCCTCGGGGGCCTGCGGGGCTTTCGTTCACGGCCTGGAGGACGAGATGTTCGGTACGGGAAACACAGTCCAGCCTGAAGAATATCTCATTACTGCATTTAAATACATAACACTGATTTATAATTGAGTAAGTAGAAATAGATCTGGACCTGTGAAGTGAATTTGTTCTCCGTGTTTTTTCATTTCTTCAGAGGTGCGTATCGCAGCAGTGGAGGCGTTGTGTCAGCTCGCTCGCTCGTCTGCCACCTTCGCCGAAAAGTGTCTGGACTTCCTGGTCGACATGTTCAACGACGAGATCGAGGAAGTGAGGCTGCAGTCCATCCACGTGCTGAGAGAGATCTCCACTCATATAACACTCAGAGAGGACCAGCTGGACACCGTGCTGGCTGTGCTGGAGGTACAAAGAAACACTCAATATATAGATTTAAAGCAGGGGTGTCAAACATGCGGCCCGTGGGCCAGAACTGGCCCGCCAAGGCGTCCAATCCGGCCCACTTTCCCTCCTGTCATCTGTCCTTCTTTCCTTCCTCCCTTTCTTACTTCTTTCTTTCTTTGTTTCCTTCCCTCCATCCCTCCTTCCTTCCTTCCATCTTTCCTTAATTTTCCTTTCCTTCCTTGTCTTCTTTCCTTCCCTCCGTCCTTCCATCTTTCCTTCATCTTCTTTTCCTTTCTTCCTTTCCTTCCTGCCTGCCTTGCTTCCTTTCATGCTTCCTTCCTTCCTTCCTTTTGTCTTTCCTTCCCTCCTTTCTTTCCTTCCTATCACTTTTCCCTTCTTTCCATCCTTGTTTCCTTCCTCCCTTCCATCTTTTTAATGATCCGGCCCACGAGATCAAATTTGGCTATATGTGGCCCTTGAATGAAAATGAGTTTGACACCTCTGATTTAAAGTGACCAAAAAAAAATAAAAATCATAAAAAAGACAATATTTAAAATATAATATATTACAAGAGGGTCAATGAGGTTTTTTGTGTCAATTCTCAATAAAACACATATCAACTAGTTTGGCATGATCTTACATTATAACTCATCTTGCCAACCCTTATTTGTCACTGACCCATAAACAGTTCAAAAATATAACTTGTTTGGCTTCATCTTTGGTGTCCTCAAATATTTAAAATTTCAGACTAAAGTCCGACTTTTCATCCATAATCTCCTGAATAAAATCACGTATCTGGTGCTTTCTGTTAGTTATTAAACTCTTATTATTTAAGCGTGATGTCCGTGCACCCTGATGATGTCACTGTCTGTCTCCAGGACTCGTCTCGTGACATCAGAGAAGCTCTTCATGAATTACTTTGCTACACCAACGTCTCCACGAAAGAGTGCATCCAGCTGACTCTGCTGGAGCTGCTGAAGAACCTCAACAAGTATCCCTCCGACCGCAACTCTGTGTGGAAGTAAGACTCTCTCTGTGTGTGTGTGTGTGTGTGTGTGTGTGTGTGTGTGTCTGTGTGTGTGTGTGTGTGTGTGTGTGTTTGCAAATTAAGAACTAGGACTTGGGTTCCTCTACAGCACCATCATAAGCTAAATTAAAGATTGTATTCAGATAAAAACTTTCCATTTATGATTTTAAATGTATTTTTTTGCCCTCAGGTGTCTTAAGTTTTTGGGTTCCCGCCACCCGACGCTGGTGTTGCCTCTCGTTCCTGAACTGCTCAGCACACACCCGTATTTCGACACACCCGAGCCCGACATGGACGATCCAGCCTGTATCCTTCTCTCACCTGAACAATCTCAACACACGTCATGATTTTAGGCCATGAGCACCTGCAGCCAGCGTTTTAGTGTTTCTTTACCTTCTTCTCTTCACCTGTAAACTGTGATTTCCCTCCTTGACTCTGGCTGCTGACGTCAGATATCGCCGTGCTGGTGTTGGTGTTCAATGCTGCAAAGTCGTGTCCCACATTGCCGGCGCTGTTCTCCGACCACACCTTCAGACACTACTCCTACCTGAGGGACAGTCTGTCACACCTCGTACCGCCGCTAAGAGTAAGAACTGAAATATTGTAACCATCTCTCCTGTAACTGTCTTTCATCTATCTCTCCTGTAGCCGTCTCTCCTGTAACTGTCTCTCATCTATCTCTCCTGTAGCCGTCTCTCCTGTAACTGTCTCTCATCTATCTCTCCTGTAGCCGTCTCTCCTCTATCTCTCCTCTAACCATCTCTCCTGTAACTGTCTCTCCTCTAACCATCTCTCCTGTAACTGTCTCTCCTCTAACCATCTCTCTTGTAACTGTCTCTCCTCTAACCATCTCTCCTGTAACCATCTCTCCTCTAACCATCTCTCCTGTAACTGTCTCTCCTCTAACCGTCTCTCCTGTAACTGTCTCTCCTCTAACCGTCTCTCCTGTAACTGTCTCTCCTCTAACCGTCTCTCCTGTAACAGTCTCTCCTCTAACCGTCTCTCCTGTAACTGTCTCTCCTCTAACCATCTCTCCTGTAACTGTCTCTCCTCTAACCATCTCTCTTGTAACTGTCTCTCCTCTAACCATCTCTCCTGTAACCATCTCTCCTCTAACCATCTCTCCTGTAACTGTCTCTCCTCTAACCGTCTCTCCTGTAACTGTCTCTCCTCTAACCGTCTCTCCTGTAACTGTCTCTCCTCTAACCGTCTCTCCTGTAACAGTCTCTCCTCTAACCGTCTCTCCTGCAACCATCTCTCCTGTAACCGTCTCTCCTGTAACCCTCTCTCCTGTAACTGTCTCTCCTCTAACCGTCTCTCCTGTAACTGTCTCTCCTCTAACCGTCTCTCCTGTAACTGTCTCTCCTCTAACCGTCTCTCCTGTAACTGTCTCTCCTCTAACCGTCTCTCCTGTAACTGTCTCTCATCTATCTCTCCTGTAACTGTCTCTCCTCTAACTCTCCTGTAACTGTCTCTCCTCTAACCATCTCTCCTCTAACCGTCTCTCCTCTAACCATCTCTCCTGTAACCGTCTCTCCTGTAACCGTCTCTCCTGTAACTGTCTCTCCTGTAACTGTCTCTCCTTTAACCATCTCTCCTCTAACGGTCTCTCCTCTAACCGTCTCTCCTCTAACCATCTCTCCTGTAACTGTCTCTCCTGTAGCTGTCGCTCCTGTAGCTGTCTCTCCTGTAGTTGTCTCTCCTCTAACCATCTCTCTTGTAACTGTCTCTCCTCTAACCATCTCTCCTGTAACTGTCTCTCCTGTAACCGTCGCCCCTCTAACCATCTCTCCTGTAACTGTCTCTCATCTGTCTTTCCTCTATCTCTCCTCTAACCATCTCTCCTGTAACTGTCTCTCCTGTAACCGTCTCTCCTCTAACCGTCTCTCCTGTAACTGTCTCTCCTCTAACAATCTCTCCTCTAACCATCTCTCTTGTAACTGTCTCTCCTGTAACTGTCTCTCCTCCATCTCTCCTGTAAATGTCTCTCCTCTAACCATCTCTCTTGTAACAGTCTCTCCTCTAACCATCTCTCTTGTAACTGTCTCTCCTATAAATGTCTCTTTTCCATCTCTCCTCTAACCACCTATCCTCTAACCGTTTCTCCTGTAACTCTCTCCCCCGTCTGTTCAGTTGCCGGGCAGGAAGCTGGTGCACTGTTTGGACTCGGCAGGGGACTTTGGTTGTGGTTCGGGTTCAGTGGAATCGGCTCAGCTCTTCCTTCAACAGAGTCTGAACAGAATCAGCACTATCCAGAACCTGGAAGCACCCGGAGGCCAAGACCTGCTCAACTTCACCATACGGTACACATACATTAAAACACACAGAGAAAAGAAAAGAGGGGGTTCAATATACATATCAAGACACAAGACAAGTAACAGCATTGTTTTAAATGTAAAAAGGCAAATTTAAAAAAAATCAACCAGCACTCGAGACAAAATTTGGAGGTTATTTTGAGTTGAAAATCATTTATTCAGTAAAATGGAGAATGTATCTGGTTAGTTTTGTAATTCATCACTCTTTGGTTGATGGATTTATGAATGAGTTTCCCCTCCTGTCTTGTCTGGTGTATCAGAGACTTGCAGCGGCTGGGCGAGCTGCAGACTGAGCTGGCTGGAGCTGCTGACTTCTGCGTTACATACCTGCGCTGCCAGCTGCTGCTCATGAAGGTAGGCGTGTGCACAGCGTTGGGAAGGATACTTTGGAATTTGGAAATGTGAAAAAGTGTTTAGTTTTTTTAAATAAAGGATCATTGACCTCTTCCTTGTCTCTTCAGGCTCTGCAGGAGAAGTTGTGGAACATGGCCGTCCCTCTCTGCCTCAAACAGAACGTCATGGCGTCTGCAGCTGTTCAACAGGTCAGCGCACACACACACACACACACACACACACACCTGTATTAATAATAATGATAAATGTATTGAGTATAGAACTTTTCACAGAAATAAAATTGACAAAGTGCTTCACAAGAATAAACTTTGAAAAGACATTTAAAAACCTGCAAATGGGTCAGTGACATGAAGGTTGGCAAGATGAGAAATTCAAAAATATCTTTAAAATTTGTCTTAAATCCAGCATCAGGTTTGTTAAAATGTCTGAATGCTCCTGAAAATGTCAAATGGTGTAACCACAAAAAAAAGATAAATAATATTGTGTCCACCTACAGTGTATTTAAGTGTATTTATACAAGTAAATGTGTCCGGATCTCCATGGTTACCCAGATTAAATGTAATATTTAGAACAATAGTATTCCATTAGCTTTATTTAATATAAAAGTTATAATGTAAGATCATGCCAAACTAGTTGATATGGTGTTTTATTGACTATTTACTGTTTTTAAGCAAGTTTAATTATTTGGTAAAAAGTTTTTATGGTTACACCACTTAGACATTTTTGCCATAATCCTCTAATATATTCTCTCTAAATGGATTAAAAGCAGAAATTTGATGCTGGGTCCACAAGAAAAGAATGTGTGTGTTATTCATACGCTTATTTTCACATTTTAACTCCTTTACATTTGACTAAACCAGTCACTCCCCCAAACATTAAAAAACAACAGCAATAAAAACCAGATTTAAACACAAAACATAAAAACACAAAAAGGCACGTTGAAGGTTTTAAATGTGTGACGATGTTTACAGATCCTGGAGGAAACCTACAAGCTGGAGTTCATGTACAGCGGTTTGGAGAACAGACAGGTGGCCACCATACATCACGTTCGGCTACAGGCCAAAGCCCTGCAGCTCATACTGACGGCTCGCACCAGGCAGGGGTACGTAATATACACACACACACACACAGACCCAGACACACACATGTATTTAAATATAACAGCACCACTTAAGTACCCTCCTCTTTATCTTTCTGCAGGTTGGATCCTCTCATCGGCAGCTGTGAGAAGTTTCTGCAGGATGTTGAGTCTTTTCAGAGGTAATATCTTTATTTTTTTAAAACCCTCTCCACTTGCGCTCTCTCTCTCTCTCTCTCTCTCTCTCTCTCTCTCTCTCTCTCTCTCTCTCTCTCTCTCTCTCTCTCTCTCTCTCTCTCTCTCTCTCTCTCTCTCTCTCTCTCTCTCTCTCTCTCTCTCTCTCTCTCTCTCTCTCTCTCTCTCTCTCTCTCTCTCTCTCTCTCTCTCCCTCCCTCCCTCCCTCCCTCTCCCTCCCTACATATACTTATGTATCAGATTCTATTTGCTGGTTTAATATCTGTATCTGTTTTTTGTCAATCCATGCCGATTCTCCAGATTAAGTGTATGTTCTTTTTTTCCCCCCTTCTCTTTTCTTAATCACTCAGGTCGTTTCTGACAGAGCTGCCTCACCTCCAGGACTGTTTTGTGGAGAAGCTGTTAGAGCTGATGCCCCGGCTGTCGTCCTGTAAACCGGTGGAGCTGGTTAAGATCCTCCAGACCACCCTGAGACAGAGCGGCCTGCTGCAGCTCAGACTGCCTGAACAGGTAGAAGAATCAGTCAGTGACCCCTCAAACCCAAAGTGATATTACAGTTACAGTCTGTCAAGCTCTATATACGAGTAGAAACACCTTTTTAAATGAGTATGTACTGTGGTCGACAGATCCATCGGGCAACAGCCAACATCATAGAGCCGACAGGGGAGTCAGACAACCCGCTCAAGTTCACATCTGGCCTGGTGGTGGCACTAGACATCGATGCAACGCTGGAGCACGTCCAGGACCCCCAGAACACGGTGAAAGTTCAGGTCAGTTTGATGCACAACTGGAAATATAAACTCAGCTCCTCATTTTCAGCTGCTAAGAAGCTGTGAAATCAGTGAGGAGTCAGAAAAATAACCCTAACCCTCACCTGCTCTCTCTTCTGTCTCTGCAGGTTCTGTATCCAGACGGCCAGAGTCATGTGATCCATCCTAAACCTGGAGACTTCAGAAAACCAGGACCTAACAGACACAGACTCATCACACAGGTCTACCTCTCACACAGCGCCTGGACAGGTTGGTATTAAAACACACACATCTGAGACGCATCTTAAAATGTCTGTTTCTAACCTCTCCTCTCCTCTCCTCCTCCCTCAGAGCCATCTCAAATTGAAGTGCGCCTCCTGCTGGCTTACAGTTCCTCCTCCCCTTCCTCTGCGTCCAAGCTGGGATGGAGCGACAGTATCGACAGCCTCCCGCCGCCCGAGACGTCTGTGGAAGGAACTATTCCGTTTAGCAAGCCCGTCAAAGTCTACATCATGCCGAAACCTGCCCGACGCTAACAATACAAAGGAGAGACTGACGAGCCTTTTCAGCTTTTGCGTCTTTTTTGTGTTACATTAATTAGCGTTAGCCACGTTAGCTCACATTTATATTAACAATACTTGATCTGAAACTGTGCAGTAAAGGACACTGACACTGTTTTGCTTTCTCTTTAAAAATAAAAAAAGCCATTTTTGAAGCATGTTGTGCATAAGTTGAAGGATTTGTGAGAATATTTTTTGTACTCAACAGTTCTTATAAAAATGTTTCTCTTGATGACAAACCTACACGACAAGATTAATCATATTCTAACTTTATTTTGTCTGAAAAGCAGAAATACATTTTCACCTTCATGAAAATACTGTAGTGTGTATTTATTAACTTTGGCCAACGCCACAATATGCTTTTTAATTTATGTAAAAAACAAAAAAAAATCAAATATATATCACTAATGGATTTCCTCCATGATTAGACAACGATAAAAGTAAATCTGATCTGGGTTCACTGATTTAAAAACAAACAGCGTTCTGAAGTTCACATTGCTAGCTGATCCGAGGCTGAAATTAGGTCAAAATTAGCATTTAAGATTATTTAAATACCCTAAATCAGCCATTCATTCACTGAAACAGTCTCTTAAGGCAACAAAAGGCCGTCCCACACGTGTTGCAGCGAGGGCAACGTTAGCAGGTGGAGTGGAAGACGCCGCCCACTTTGGCACCCTGTCCAGCCAGTTTATTGTATTCAGCGACGGCCTTTTCTGTCTGCAGGACTCGGACCTCGACACCTTTCTGCTTCACAAAGTCCAGAGTGGTGGAGGGAACCTGAGAGAAGAGACAGCAGCACAAAAAGGTTCAGTCCTCGTCTAACCACAGCACCCTTAACCTCCATTTTCATGGAGAATAAATAGCTGAAACTTCACTGGTTTTAACTTTTCTGATTCTGCTTCTCATAAACTGAAGCACTGGTTCCCAGAGAATGACACAAACACAATTTTTAGGTAAAATTGGTCACTCACAGATCTTGGTGCTGATACTCTTGAGGCAGATTTAGATGAATATAATTTCATTGTATCTGCAGGATTGGGAATTATCTTGTATCTTGTAATTTATTAGATTTTATTACTTGGGCTTAATTGGTACTGTACCCTAAATGCCAAAACTATTAAAAAACGTCAATGAGCCACACAATTGTGAACAAGTCCATACAGATAGTCATATTTTCTAGCTCTGGGTGCAAAAAGGATCAACTGCAGGTATCATTCGACGAGAGACGTTTCGATATTTTTTGGTATCAATTTATTTCAGTCAATACCTTAAAAAAGGTATCAAGTACCAATACCCAGCCCCAACTGTAAATGTCAGGCTGGATGCAGATTTTGTTGTGCTGTATGCTTCAGTGGAAGGATTTTGATTGGCTCATAGTGTTTCTATCATCGCCCTGAAAGCGATTCCTATATCGTTCACCGCTGTCAGTGTCTTTCTAGTCGTGGTGTGGACTCCACCATCCACTTGAGTTAGAACAAGTTTTAAAACTGCATAATTATAGTTATCATTATAGTTATAGTTCTTGGTGTGGACCGGCCTTTATCTTATAAACTGGACTGTTTGAGAGTCTGTTTTACCTGCAGAGCTTCACTCATGCCTCTGCCGATGACCAGCAGGTCTATTCCCTTCTTCAGCACTTCTTCCAGATCAGCAGGCTGTACTCCTGGGTGATGCTGCGGTGGGAAAAGCATAAAAATGTGTCAACACTTCCATCCCATTACTGTTAGAGAGAAACTCCAGCATGTTCTTGCTAGGTTAAGTTTTATAAACGCGTGTCTCACATCAGTCCCAGTCTCTCTCCAGTCCCACGTGCGGCTGCCTCCAGGCCAGACCTTACAGTCCTTGTAGCTAGAGGAGCATCCCTTCACCTTCATGTGGCCCCAGGAGATAGAGGCAATCTCTGGAGAGGACATGGTGATGTGACACTACCTGTAAGAAGGAAGGAAGGAAGGAAGGAAGGAAGGAAGATTACAAATTTAAAATAAATCACGTCAGTATGGGCTTAATGAGTACTCTTACCCAAACAGCTGAAAATTTGAAAAGTCATGAAAAAGTTATCAAATGTAATAAATTACATTACTCTGAGTACATAATTTAAATACCGTAAATTCCGGACTATAAGCCGCTACTTTTTTCCCACACTTTGAACACTGCGGCTTTTACTACGGTGCGGCTAATGTTTTTTTTTTTTCGTGGGTGTTGTTGTTACGTACTTTATTATTGGTCAGGCATCGCCAGACCAACCCTAGCTAATATCTCATATTACAACGTGGGACACCTGCGGCTTAAAATCCGGTGCGGCTTGTACAAGTACAAAATTGATTTCCTTTCTAAAATTAGAGCATGCAGCTTTTAATCAGGTGTGCTCTGTAGTCCGGAATTTACGGTAGTTACATCACTTATTACACTTTAAATAGGGTAACTAATAATCTGTAACGTATTACATTTCCAAAGTAACCTAATATTTAGTTGTTTATTATAACTTGGGAGTGCCAGGTGGTTTAAAACGTCCTGATTCTGTGCAGAAGCAGCAGCGGTGTTAATCAGCTGAGACAGACATTAACATGTGCCAGCTCCAAAAGCCAAAACCTTCTACTGCCAATTCTGCTGTTATCCAGAGCCAACAGTGGCTGACTGCGAGTTATTTTTGTACTGACCACAGGCTCACTGGGGGTCATATACACTACCTGATAAAACCGTGTATATACAGATCTGTCGTTGTTCATGCAAACCTCTATGAGCTGAAAACAGTTAGGAATAAAAAGGAGCTGCAGTGCTGCTGTCAGTGGTCCAGTGAACATAAACAGGAAGTCATGCTTACCCTTTCTTGACGTCAGCAGAGACTGTAAACACACACCTCGACACACTTCCTACACAGTGAAGATTAAACCACACCCACATCAGCTGCTACTGTATTCTTCTTCTATTGATTTTTATTGGCAGTTGGCAACCAGCTTACAGGTGCGTTTATCGCCATCTACTGGACTGGAGTGTGGATCAGAAGATGAACAGAGCTACAGTATGTGTATGTATAAATATTACGTATGTATATTCATATGTGCCAGCATGGTGAGGTTGGCCTTGCCTTTCATATTGCTCTCCTGAATGGTAGGTACAAATGTTGTACTGTGGTCTTTCTGTCACTCCTGGATGCTGCATGAAGCGTTATCTCTACACTAGTGATCTCTAACTGTGCTCCTGGAGAGCTACTGCCCTGCATGTTTTAGGCATCTCCCCACTCTAACCCACCTGATTGTAATAATGAACTCATTATCAAGTAGCTGAAGGTTGTTAAATAACTTGATAATGAGTTCATTATTAGAATCAGGTGGGTTAGAGTGGAGAGACGCCTAAAACATGAAGGGCAGAAGAAATTCACTCAAGTCCTTGTTCAAAGTTTGCTGTGGTGTTGGATGTTTATTGATACCCCGGGATATCAGTGAGCACACTGACACAAAGTGGGTCTGAGACAGTGGACTGACCCAGAGCCAATGAAATGGAGGCATTTTATACAGTAAGACTAAGGCAGTGATCAGCAAAGAAACAACAGGCAGGAAGGGAGAGAGTATTTGCATTCAGACCTTACAGTGTGACACCGAGGCAAGATCAAATGATAACTTGGTGGGGATAAGCGGTGCTTAGGTGGACAGTTGACAATGTTAACTGCAAGGAGTCACAACAGGAGGAGGGTCTATATTCAGACAAAAGCCATAGATGGAGTTCAATCAGGGAATCCTAGTCAATCCTACTTCATCCCTCTCCGTCCTTCTCCATCCCTCTCCGTCCTTCTCCATCCTACTTCATCCCTCTCCATCCTTCTCCATCCCTCTCCATCCTACTTCATCCTAGTCCATCCCTCTCCATCCTACTCATCAGGGGGGAGTAATGATCAAAGGCTGTGATGTCACTAGCTCAAGGTGTTGTTCTCAGACGTCACTTGATTACATCACATCTCTGGCCATATGTGCATTTCTTCCTCAGCAGTAACTCTCCAGGAGCAGAGTTAGAGACCACTGCTCTACTCTGTCTTGTTCTTGATAAGTTTTGAACTGTATACCATCACAAATGTACTTGCTAAGAGTTCTGCCCTTTCCAAACTACTAATTGCATTATTGTTATTACTACACAGTCCTGGCATCTCATACTTGCTCTTTATTCCAATCATCCCCTAAACCTCTGACAAGTATTACAGTATTTTCTCCAGTATGCTCGTTTTGCGCATCACTGCTTGAGCTCTTTTGTACTGAGCAAAGGTTTCTAAATTATGCAGATTTTTGGATTCTCCGTTTCTCCTTCTGATATCCCACCACACTACACTCTTCCTCTGCACTCTTGGGTATTGTTTCCTCTGCTGCCCAGATAATAAATGTAGCATTTTTTTATTTACCTCCTCAATATCTGCTGTTCTCTCTGTAAATATGTCCTCCCATTTGAGCTCACTCTTATCTGCCAATTTTCATATATCTTTGTTGCATTTGTTGTTTTTTCTTCCTGCCACCAAACTCCATCCCCATCTAATCTCCTGATCATGATTAAACTGCTTCCTGCAGCACAGTCCACTGTCTGACAGTCTCTCTGTAGTTTATAGATGTAAAAACCTCCAAAATAATAAACCACTGAGTCGAGCTGCACTTTTTCACTTCAGTAACTAAAGTGATATAAATAACATTTCATTAGTCTCAAATTTATTCCATTCATACTAATGTAGTACCAATACTTGCTCAGCAGATGCCACCATTTATACTGTATCAAATGCTTTGAAACAATGAACCATTTTCAATATAGATACAAGCTTTATGATGATTTAAAGCTTTAAATCTGTTTAACCCTACACAGTTACTCTGTATTAGATTAACTGCTCTATACAGCTACATATCACCTCTCATCAGATACAACTGAGTTTGAAATGAGTTTGCTTTCAACAGTTTTATCAGGGGAGAGCGCGAACGCAGTCCCCCACTACCAGAAATTATGCAGTCGAGATTCCCACATTTGGGGAATTCGCAGGGGTCAGCACAACCGGAGTGCAATGGCTGAGCCTCGCCCTGGGTGAACCACCTTCTTGATCATGGTATCTCCCCTGCCAGGTAAGTATGAGTTGTACAGATCCGAGCCGGAGAAATCTTTCACAGACACGGCACCCTGACCGATGGTAAACCATCCAAACATCATCCAAACCACACGCTGTATGAGACTGTGGATCTGCAGGGATCCAACACACGAGGAGACCTTTATACTAAACATAAACATTATTTAAACGACAGATAAAGACTGGCTTTCCCATGATACACTGCTGCCCTACCACATCATACCCTCACCTAAAATCACCCACTGTTTCAGTTTTACCTCCAACAAATGAGAAACAAACCAACAACAGCTTCAGATGAGCCAAAGTTAAATCACACTGCAGTCACAAGTTGTTTTAACCACTTTTGAAATGCAGGAAAAAGAAAACAAAAAAAAGAAAGCATACGCCCCCCTCCTCACATTACAACCACTTCCTGTTTCTTTGTTACCGGGGCAACAGACATTCCTGCTACTGCCACCTACTGGTCTGGAGTGGCAACAACACTGTTTAAGAAACAGCACATTGACTCTGAGACATGCAGCATGATTTTTCTATATAACAGCAAGAACAAATTATTCTTCTGACATGTCAGAAAACAGCAGACTGTGAAACCAGCAGAAATGCAGCAGTGAGGACCCCCCCGCCCAAGCTCCAACAGGAGGGAGAGACAGCTTTGGTCTGCATGGTTTTTTATCGATAGATTATGAGACAGTGACGTTACTTTTGAATGGAGCCCAACAACAGTCTACCTCAGTGTAAAACTTAACTTCTTTTATCAGAAGTAGACTTGTTGTTACATTTTTACTATTATTTGCACAGCTGTGTAATTTATTTAGTAGAAGAGTTACTGAAATTTTACAGTCTGTTATTGATGAAAAAGGAGTGCTGTCAGAGATGGACCTATTCTTATTAAATATAAGACACACCACTCCCTCCCAAAATCTATGGGCGAAAACACTGGTGAGGATTTTCCACCAGCAATTTAATTTCACCACTTTGCCACCTCCTGCTCTACAAATAAGCATTAAAACACTATAAATATGCATAAATTGTTGCAGTATCAAACCTCAATGTAATGTCAATATAGCAATTAATACATTAAGACAACTTACTTATCTACTAAGTTAGATTTCTTAATAGAGGGGGGTGCACCGTTCCTGGAGGTACTGCAATACCAGATCGATGCGTGGAGAGGACGGAGCAAGCCCCTATTCCATCTCTATGTTCCAAAAATCAATTTAATAAATGAAGGATTAAGTGAGTACTGGTTTGATTATTTGCTTGAAGCAGGATTGGAAACTATTCAGATTAGTGACACTTAACCTAAATGTATTTGTATGATTATGATCATTAAAAACTGCTACGTCATAACATGTAGATCATTAATTTACCTTTTTTTTCCAGCAACTGAACGCAAGCACCTCCAAGTGTGATCCTTCATCATGGCCAGGTGATGAAGCTGAACTGTTGGCTGCAAGTCAGGCTGTGGAAGGTGAGATAGAGAGTTAATACACATTTAATATTTTAGAAAAATAAATAAATAAATCACAATATAAGCGCGTTTTCACACCAACAGCATTTAGTGCGTTTGAATTAAAGCATAGTACTGCTACATTGTAACAATTCATTGCCTGCTGCAGACCAAACAATCCAACTATAGGTCTGAAAGCGCCCTAAATAATAATACTACTCTGTATGGTCATTTGTTTTAGACTTGTTCAAGACAAAAGAATCCCCATTTAAGGGCAGGACCAGAAGTCAGTCTCTGGCTTCCCAATCCCAGGGTTACCAGCCCACAGAAAAGACCGAGCAGACCCCTGTCCAGTCTAAACAGCATTTGTCCACTAACCCGCCCAGAGTCCCCATCCACAAACAGGGTTCATGATCACCCCTTGGAATCGCCTCTCACTGACTCCCCTGTAAGTGATATTCACATTATATGCAATAAATGTAAATTAGAATTGGTTTTACATGTTTTGTCATTTCTCGTGTATTTTAACATTACTCTATACAGCAATAACCAAATGCTTTCTATGTATTATCTGTGTTGCAGGTGGAGGAGGTGGTTGGGTGCATCCCCATCTGCAGACATTTCATGGCTCAAAGAGAACACAGAAAGAGGGCTGTTCACCCCCTTTCAAATGTAAAAGTCAGATTTATTCCATCCATACTAACCAATATTTGCTCAGCAGATGCCGACATTTTTACTGTATCACATGCTTTGAAACAATGAACCATTTTCAATGTAAATGTGTGTGTGTATACAAACATGTCAATATAACATTTTATGTTAATTTGCAGCTTCTTAAAAGCTTTTTCCTCCAACTCAAGTATTCTATATCAGAGTCCATACTTTCAACCACTAAACACCAGCTCTCATCAATTACTACAGAGTATCAGTTTAGTTTTCTTTCAACAACTTATCAGGGGAGAGCGCGAACGCAGTCCCCCACTACCAGAAATTATGCAATCGAGATTCCCACATTTGGGGAATTCGCAGAGGTCAGCACAACCGGAGTGCAATGGTTGAGCCTCGCCCTGGGTGAACCACCTTCTTGATCATGGTATCTCCCTTGCCAGGTAAGTATGAGTTGTACAGATCCGAGCCAAGGAAGTCTTTCACAGACACGGCACCCTGACCGATGGAAACCATCCAAACATCATCCAAACCACACGCTGTATGAGACTGTGGATCTGCAGGGATCCAACACACAAGGAGACCTTTATACTAAACATAACAAACATTATTTAAACTTTAACAACAAATAATGACTGGCTTTCCCATGATGCACTGCTGCACTACCACATCATACCCTCACCTAAAATCACTCACTGTTTCAGTTTTACCTCCAACAAATGAGAAACAAACCTACAACAGCCTCAGATGAGCCAAAGTGAAATCATACTGCAGTCACAAGTTGATTTAAACACATTTGAAATGCAGAAAAAAACAAAAAAGAAAGCACATGTCCCCCTGTCCCCCCCTCCTCACATTACAACCGCTTCCTGTTTCTTTGTTACTAGGGCAACAGACATTCCTGCTACTGCCACCTACTGGTCTGGAGTGGAAACAACACTGTTTAAGAAACAGCAGATTGACTCTTGACACAATCAGCATGATTTCTTTTCAGCAAGAATAAATTATTCTTCTGACATATCAGAAGAATCTGACCCCCCACACACACACAAAGATTTTGAAATAAATATACTAGACAGGAGTGTAATATAAAAACAATGTACAGACTTACACCTGAAAAAGAGTAATCCCTCTCTATCATCACTTATATGACACGTTATTTGCAGAGACTCTGTCCTCTGCCTATACTTATTTTTTCCATGAGTATTTTTTCTCTTTTGGGGAGTGTATGGGATGTAGCGCCCCCTCAGCCATTAAGGATGTGGGGCCTAGTTGCACATTTCCATGTTTTTATTAGCTTCAATGCTTCTCCGTCTCCCTCCGCTGCTGTCTACCTGTCTGTTTGTGCAACTACTACAACTTTTAATACCCTCTTTACAACACCGACCGACTATTCCTGCAGAGTATGGCTCACTAAACACTATATTACTTGTTGTGTGCATTTAATATGTAATAGAGCCATGCATGTCACAACTTTGCAGCTTCCTGCTCTATGAATAAGGATTACAAAGGATTGCTGTATATAAGCATACATTTGTGTAGTGTACGACCTCACTACAGTGTTGACATAGCTACTCAATCGTACATTGGCAGTCATGGGCAATTCTAGCATCACACTGGCATAATAATTAAAGTTGTATATAATCATTTGTAGAAAAAAACTAAACAATAATCCAATAATTTTAGGAATGCTTGAACTATTCTAAAATGGATCTAAAGTCACCAGTACTGACTAGGTTCAGTTTTTTCATATTAAACATAGAGAGGGGGGTGCACCGTTCCTGGAGGTACTGCAATACCAGGTCGATGCGCGGAGTGGACGGAGCAAGCCCCTATTCCATCTCCCTGTTCCAAAAATCAATTTAATATATGGTCCCCGGGTAGGGGACGTATCAGATATTAAACTGATAAGAACAGATACTACACTTGATCTTAGCCAAAAGGCCGAGAAGCGATAACTGGAAAAACATCGGAGGCGAGGAAGTGATTGTCGGCACAGGTTACTTCTTTTATCAGAAGTAGACTTGTTGTTACATTTTTACTATTATTTGCACAGCTGTGTAATTTATTTAGTAGAAGAGTTACTGAAATTTTACAGTCTGTTATTGATGAAAAAGGAGTGCTGTCAGAGATGGACCTATTCTTATTAAATATAAGACACACCACTCCCTCCCAAAATTTATGGGCGAAAACACTGGTGAGGATTTTCCACCAGCAATTTAATTTCACCACTTTGCCACCTCCTGCTCTACAAATAAGCATTAAAACACTATAAATATGCATAAATTGTTGCAGTATCAAACCTCAATGTAATGTCAATATAGCAATTAATACATTAAGACAACTTACTTATCTACTAACTAGGCATGGGCCGGTTACCGGTTTCAAGGTATACCACGGTATGAAAAAGTCACGGTTTCAAAACCACTAAAACTTTCCTTCACACCGTTCCTGCGGAATGAGCGGGTTTTTTTTAATGTGACGTCTCGTCAGAGAGAGAGTGGAGGTCCCTCAGGTCGTGTGCAGCTGCAGCGTAAAGTACCCCTCCTCCCATGCACCTCCGGTTGCTGTTACAAGCAGGTAGCTCTGCAGGCTGTATGATGGCTGACGGAGGCGAGCCCCCCGAACTTTTTCCCCCGTCTAAAAGCGCCAGGTCGGCTGTATTTATACTTCGGCTACCGTAAAAAGACAGACGGCCGCGGCTTGGAGGAAGAAGGTAACGGACAGTAGCAGCCCGAGGAGGAAATACAGCCAGTATGATCGTGAGCAAGTCTCCAAAAACTGTTGATCCAGTTTTAAGCTCCTGCTGCATTTATTTATTTATATTTATCTTAGATGTGTTTTTACTTTTTTCAATTGTGATTACATTTATTTGCATTTTGTGTTGTTTTTTTCACAAAAAATAATTCATTTATGTTGTGACTTGAGTTGCAGGTTTAGCCTCAGTTAAAGGAATCCACTTATTTTTTTTATTATTTATTTAGACATAAATCAGTTATTTTTTATTATTATTTATTTAAATACATATTTACTAAAAATAAAAGACCGTTCAATGGGGGAAAAAATCTTTTTTTTTTTGGTTTTAAATACAGACATTTCAAAATATCACATTTTACAGCCGTAATCATAATACCGTGAAACCGTGATATTTTTACCTAAGGTTATCATACCGTCAGAATCTTATACCGGCCCATGCCTACTACTAAGTTAGGTTTCTTAATAGAGGGGGGTGCACCGTTCCTGGAGGTACTGCAATACCAGATCGATGCGTGGAGAGGACGGAGCAAGCCCCTATTCCATCTCCTTGTTCCAAAAATCAATTTAATAAATGAAGGATTAAGTGAGTACTGGTTTGATTATTTGTTTGAAGCAGGATTGGAAACTATTCAGATTAGTGACACTTAACCTAAATGTATTTGTATGATTATGATAATTAAAAACTGGTACGTCATAACATGTAGATCATTAATTTACCTTTTTTTCCAGCAACTGAACGCAAGCACCTCCAAGTGTGATCCTTCATCATGGCCAGGTAATGAAGCTGAACTGTTGGCTGCAAGTCAGGCTGTGGAAGGTGAGATAGAGAGTTAATACACATTTAATAGTTTAGAAAAATAAATAAATAAATCACAATATTCTAACATTACTTTGTACACAACAATAACCAAATGCTTTCTATGTATTATCTGTGTTGCAGGTGGAGGAGGTGGTTGGGTGCATCCCCATCTGCAGACATTTCATGGCTCAAAGAGAACACAGAAAGAGGGCTGTTCACCCCCTTTCAAATGTAAAAGTCAGATTTATTCCATCCATACTAACCAATATTTGCTCAGCAGATGCCGACATTTTTACTGTATCACATGCTTTGAAACAATGAACCATTTTCAATATAAATGTGTGTGTGTGTATATACATGTCAATATAATGTGTTTTCTAGCTTCTTAAAGCTTTTTCCTCCAACTCAAATACTCTATATCAGAGTCTGTACTTTAGGACACATGAACACCAACTCTAATTAATGCTGATTATCAGTTTAGTTTTCTTTCAACAACTTATCAGGGGAGAGCGCGAACGCAGTCCCCCACTACCAGAAATTATGCAATCGAGATTCCCACATTTGGGGAATTCGCAGAGGTCAGCACAACCGGAGTGCAATGGTTGAGCCTCGCCCTGGGTGAACCACCTTCTTGATCATGGTATCTCCCTTGCCAGGTAAGTATGAGTTGTACAGATCCGAGCCAAGGAAGTCTTTCACAGACACGGCACCCTGACTGATGGTAAACCATCCAAACATCATCCAAACCACACGCTGTATGAGACTGTGGATCTGCAGGGATTCAACACACAAGGAGACCTTTATACTAAACATAACAAACATTATTTAAACTTTATATGACAAAAAAATTACTGGCTTTCCCATGATGCACTGCTCCACTACCACATCATACCCTCACCTAAAATCACCCACTGTTTCAGTTTTACCTCCAACAAATGAGAAACAAACCAACAACAGCTTCAGATGAGCCAAAGTGAAATCATACTGCAGTCACAAGTTGATTTAAACACATTTGAAATGCAGAAAAAAACAAAAAAAGAAAGCACATGTCCCCCCTCCTCCTCACATCACAACCACTTCCTGTTTCTTTGTTACTGGGGCAACAGACATTCCTGCTACTGCCACCTACTGGTCTGGAGTGGTAACAACACTGTTTAAGAAACAGCACATTGACTCTTGAGACATACAGCATGATTTTTCTATATATGTAATCAGAGACCAGCAGATACCCCCCCACTCACAAGCTGCAACAGGAGGGAGACACAGCCCCAGTCCAGGCAGACAGAGGCAGCTCAAATAAAGTGAATAAAACATCAGCAACATCAGCAAATGAACATCAGCAGCCATGTCAGTGTTATAAAGCACAAACTGTGAGTTCACATGCACCTGAATGGAGCTTCAGTGTAAAACTTAACTTCTTTTACCAGAAGTAGTCCTGTTACATTTTTAACTATTATTTTCACAGCTGTGTATTTTATTTACTAGAAGAGTTAATGACATTTTACTCCATTTTAAATCAGTCTGTTATTGATGAAAAAAGGAGCGCTGTTCGAGACATATTCAATTCTACTACCATGTATTATTGATTCTATTCTATCCCAAAAGTGGATCAATAAAGATGCATCTCATCTCACTCAGCAGTTATTTGTTGTGTGGATTTAATAGAGCCATGCATGACAACACTTTACAGCTTCATGTTCTGCAAATAAGGATTACAAATGCTGTGAACATGCATTAAATTGTGGAGTATACAACCTCAATAACATGTCCATAGAGCTACTCAAATAAAGTACTATATTAAATGATAAGTTAAGCTTTTTCATATTAAACATAGAGAGGGGGGTGCACCGTTCCTGGAAGTACTGCAATACCAGGTCGATGCGTGGAGTGGACGGAGCAAGCCCCTATTCCATCTCCCTGTTCCAAAAATCAATTTAATATATGGTCCCCGGGTAGGGGACGTATCAGATATTAAACTGATAAGAACAGATACTACACTTGATCTTAGCCAAAAGGCCGAGAAGCGATAACTGAGAAAGGGTCGGAGTTAAAGGAGTGATCCTCTGCAGCATCAGTCTCACTCACGGTTTCACAGAGTCAAAGCCAGAGTTAACTCATTTTAAAAACTTTGATTAAACATACTTTAAATAAACACAAACCCATCTTAAATGTAATAGGGGAAATAAACTGGAAGTCACATTAGAGTCTGATATCTGGTGGAGAAAATAATGTTTTATATACTACTCGCCATACACGTCACAACTTTGCAGCTTGTCTATTAGCATTACAAACGCTGTGAATACACATCACTTTCTGGAGTAAAACATCCTCAAAAGAGTCTCACCATAGCTCCACAGTTATCCAGTAACAGTGAACATGTCCTAGAAGTTTAGTTACTTTAAACATAGAGAGGGGGGTGCACCGTTCCTGGAGGTACTGCAATACCAGGTCGATGCGTGGAGTGGACGGAGCAAGCCCCTATTCCATCTCCCTGTTCCAAAAATCAATTTAATATATGGTCCCCGGATAGGGGACGTATCAGATATTAAACTGATAAGAACAGATACTACACTTGATCTTAGCCAAAAGGCCGAGAAGCGATAACTGGAATAAGGTTGGAGGCGAGGGAGTGATTGTCGGCGCAGTCAGTCTCAGTGATGGGTTCACAAAAGAGCCACAATAGTTTAGGCCACCATACGAAACAAAAACAGTATTTATTAAATATAGTATTCTACTTTTAGTGTTATAATGCGAGATTCATAAGAAACAAAGTGTTTTTAAATGTGCCGTGTTGTGTACCCCCTTTAACCACGTGATACGCGTTCCTCCAACAGGAAGTAGACACACAAAAAAGACCTAAAAAATCACACATTTCCGTTCATAATTAAAAATATCTTTAACATAGACTCAATAATAACGCTGCGGAAAACGTTTGCAAACGGAGAGGTTATTATCATGTTGAGGAAAATGTTTTTCTTTATGATTCAATGTTCCATTCACAAGTATTGCAACTCATGCAGCGCCCTCTGGTGGACAAACGAACATACTGCACCCTACATGGCCTTTCTCCCTTTATAAACCAGCAAGGTGTAGTTCAAGTCAAACAACCTCGACATGGCTTCAAGTTGTTTCCAGGAAAGTTAAATGCGTTGGCAGTGCCCCACATCACCACCATAATATATTTAAATTAAAGTTATACTTCCAGCCAAGCAATATAACCACAGTTGTAATTCACCTTGAAATGAACACACATTTAATGAAAATAACGCTATAAATATGACTGATTTTAGTAAGTTAAAATCTCTTCTTTTTTTCGAGTAATAACTACAAGTAAAATAACCTCGACATGACATCAATTTGTTCTCAGCAATTTGGGACATGTAGAAAAAAGAAGCTTAAGACTCATAAATTAAAGTTTAAGTTGAAAAATTATAATATTAATATCGGTTTGCTACCGTTAGCTTACCGTTAGTCCACACTGCTACCGTTAAGTCCTCATTAATTAAAAAAAAAAACACGAAAAGAAAACAGCCGACAACACCTCTTCTCCGCAGTAATTGTTATCTGAACATTCAACGAACATTCAACACTAAATTTAAATCGAAAAACTGTTAGTTAGTTGGTAAAAAAATACATAAATTAACTAACCAAATGTTGTCTTCGACGCTGTAAAATATCTCTGAGAAGCAGCCGTCCGTTGGGGTCGTGTGCAAAGTTACGTCAGCCAGGTTACTACTACCGTTAATTACTGTTAACGTACAGCTAACAACACCTTTTCTTCACAGTAAATGTTATCTGAACGTTCAACGCTATAATTAAATCGGGAAATTGTAAGTTAGTTGGTAAAAAAAAATTTAAAAAAATAAACGAACTTACAAAATGTTGTCTTGACCTGACGCTGTAAAATGGATGCAGCCGCCCGTTGGGGTCATGTTTAAAAAGTTAAGTCAGCCAGGTTACTACACCATAAATCAAAAAACTGTCTGTCTTCACAATAATTGTTATCTGAACAGGCAGGATTATATTTAAATTTTAAAAATGTACCTTAGTTTGTTGGAAAAAAACTTGCAAAATGTTGTCTTCGACGCTGGAAAATTCATGTTTTACTCTCCAATGACACCATCCAACTGCTGGTGTCGAGTGCAAAGTTACATAACCAAGTTACTATAACCGTTAATTACTGTTAATTAAAAACGTTATATCTTCATTAGGCGATGACAGAAACACGAAAAAACAACCTACAACACCTGTTCTTCACAGTAAATGTTATCTGAACAGGTGGAATTATATTTAAATCGAAAAATTGTTAGTTTAATTGGTAAAACACAATTATACTTACAAAATGTCTTCGGCCCTGTAAAATGGTTGCAGCTGCCCGTTAGTGTCGTGTGCAAAGTTACGTCAGTCAAAGTCAATGTAGGCGTTTCAATTGTATTTTTTATCTTCATATGAAAAGCTCAAGAAAACCTAGTTTAAAATAAGAAACAACAGAATAAGAAGAGTTAGAAATGCTATTTTTTTTGTATGGAGTCTTTTTTCCACATCAATAATCTGGCATATAAAATGTTAACTTTTTCTGTAAAATAGAGAGAAAATTCAAACTTGAACAGCAGACCATATTCACTCTTAGATATGATATGACTGTGGTGGGTCTCATCACTAACAATGATGAGACATGCTACAGGACTGAGGTGAGCCAACTGACCACGTGGTGCAGCGACAATTATCTCTCTCTAAATGTGGAGAAGATGAAGGTCATATGATTGTCGACTTTCGGAGAGCACACACCCTGCATCATCCTCTGACTGTCCATCAATGGTGCTGCTGCAGGTTTCTGGGTGTGCACATAACAGAGGACCTCTCCTGGACCAACAACACCACATCACTGGCCAAGAAAGTTCAGCAACGCCTCTATTTCCTCCGCAAACTGAGAAAAGCCAAAGGCCCGGCACCCATCATGTGCTCCTTCTACCGTGGCACCATTGAGAGCATCCTGACCGGCTGCGAAAGCTTGACCCCAACAAATTCTCACCCCTCTGCCAACACAGGAACAAGTCTATCCCCCCAAACTAAACTGGTCTGTCTACCCCCCACTTGGCCATTAAAGATGAGATAAGATAAAGAAATTTATTGTCATATGCATGGTAAAAACACAGAGGTTCAGACAATGCAATGAAAGACCACCCCATAAAAAATAGCTAATCATGCCACCACAGTATCCTCAGGAGCGCCCCCTGCACTCCAAAAGATCACAGTCTGCTGAGCAGGTAGTGTCTGCTCTAGCCCTTCTTATAAAGTGCAGTGGTGTTGTCTGTCTAGTCCAGTTTATTGTTAAGGTGAACACCCAGGTACTTGTAAGATGTCACCATCTCAATGTCAGTCCCCTGGATGTTCACCAGTGTCAGAGGGGAGTGTCTCTGCTTGCGGAAATCCGTCACCAGCCGGTCTTCCCCACGAGGTGGTTCCTCGTGCATCAGTCTACAAAGTCCTGGATTAGTTCTCTGTAATCCCTGTCATCCCCATCAGTGATGAGGGGGACGATCGCAGAATCATCACAGAACATCTGCAGGTGAGAGATAGGTGTGTTGTGTGAGAAGTCTGCAGAACAGATAAAACCTAATTGCCCCAGAATAACTTAATATATGTAAAATAGATAAATAAATCATATATCACAATTTCTTAACCATCAAAAATAAAAATATAATAGATACAAAAAAATGATAACACCTTTAAAGAAAAGGCTTATTTTCTATTATTTCTCCTCAACTACAGGAGATACACTCTACTTGGATATAGAGGATCATAGGATAAGCCTACCTAATTCAGAAAACAATATGTGACATTATTGAGTTAAGGCTGTCATATTAATGTCTCTAATCCCAAGCAAGAAGTTTATGAAAAAGTTATTTTAAGAAGTTCACTGTAATTGCGCAGGCTGTGTTTGTGTTTCTTGATTCATGGTTGTGAATGAACATTTCCTGTGTGACATGTTTCATGATTCACCCTATCCTGGTTTCATTTTGAGATAGTGTGTCCATTTAGACACAGGTCAGTGTTTCTTGGGCGGGGTCATAGTAAGTAAACTGAGACGGAAAGAGGTGTGTTTGCTCTATAGCATTCTTCCCTTGTGTGTGTGTGAGAGAGGGAGGGAGAGAGAGAGAGAGAGAGAGAGAGAGAGAGAGAGAGAGAGAGAGAGAGAGAGAGAGAGAGAGAGAGAGAGAGAGAGAGAGAGAGAGAGATCACATAAAGCTCTGAGTACATGTTTGCTGAGTTAATCTCTGGCTGAACCTGTCTGATAGGTGTGCACTGGCACTGACTTGCGCAGGTATGAAGCAAAATCCAGCACACACCTGAGAGAGGACAGAAACTCCAGCACCTCTTTGACTGGACAGGACGCTCTCACAAAAATAAGGAGCAAGACACAATTTTAGAAACACCTGTTCAAAGGAAAGCGGGAGAGGAAATCCCAAGAACAAGGAATAGCTGTTTTGGAAGGAGGAAGACAAAGAGACGTCAGAATGTAACTTAACCTGGAGGAGATTCTTCGACTGGTGTTCAATCAATGGATCTGGACTTCTAATGAGGCACTTCAGGCTCCGGGATGTACAACATGTTGCTGTTTTTCTCAGCATTACATTATATATGTGTCACCTAGGTAAGCATTCAAACTCCGGCTTATAATTTGGTCCTTGGACTCTTGTATATGAGAGCATGTATATACAGCAATGCTATATTTATATATATCCTATGAATACATAAGATGAGGGTCCATCCCTTTCTACAGAAACTGAGAATGTGGCATAAAACTTACATTCTCAGACTCAGCATTATGACTTGCACAACAGGGTTAGGTAGATCAACACAACACAGTCGTGTACACATGGCCATGTATCATCAGGTTGTCAGGAAAATCTGAATCCCAAAGATACTAAAAGGGAATTGGAGCAGAGGGGCAGTAACTGATGTCAGTACAAATCGTGGTAAAGCTGCACAGAAGAACACCAATTTTCTTGGAAGAATTAAAAAAAGAAAAAGAAACTTTAACACTGTGAATGCTTCAGTAACTAATAAGGCTATGAAGATAATTGATTTAATATCTACGTCATGAAGCCTTGGTGCTTAATCTTCATTTTAACTAGTTTTAATTTGCATCACACAGCCTTGTGTCTGAGTCAGCGTTGGTATTGTTGGGTGGAATTCTTTACCTGTGCCTCAATAAGCAAACACACCACCAGCAGAACCAGATCCCCCACTGAAACTCCTGTGAAAATACTTCACGAGGGATAGCCAGGCCAAAAAAAATAGACGTGAGGCCAGTAGACTACTGTAGGCTACACTTAAATTTGTACTTCTCAGCTTGTTTGACAGGTTTTGTTTCCACTGGTAAGCAGCTTGTAATTTGTAAAGGAAACTACGAGAACAACACGTCTGTCCACATGTGGAATTGAATGCAAATCAGTCACTGTTTGGCATCTATGCCATGAGATGCAAAACCTGAGGTGAATTACTTTCTTTTTATAGAGCAATGTGTCACACAGTAAAATAGTTCATTCCCTTCTTTTTATGGAGCTTATTGTGTCACACAGTAAAATAGTTCAGCTGTAACTGCTGTCATACCTGGATGAAGGTTGAACAGTAACTAGATTAGTGAGAAAGGTAGTAGTGCTCATCATGAGGTACACGATACATTTATCTCCCTCTTTTGAAGTTTCCTGCTTGTGCATTTATTTATAATTTACCTACATGAGCTGTCGCCCCACATCTCAATATGTATTTAAATATTTTATGCCATTTTCTTCTTCAAAATGCATTTCAGTGAATCTATAATCTATATGCTTACATCTCTTCTTCCTTTCTACTTTTGAAGTTGGAGCCATCTCCATCCATTCCCTGCAGAGGAGCCTCATTAGGTCAGTGCAGGAGGATGTGTTTTTCTCTGTGGACATTACCAGTAACGGGAATCACACCATACAATGGACCTTTATGTCAGGAGCAGTGAGCCGCACCATAGGGACATGGCAGCCAGGGTATTACACTAACATCACGGTAGATTACAGCAGCAGAGTGCAGTCCTATAAAAATGGCTCTATGGGTCTGTCCGACCTGCGGCTCCAGGACGCCGGATATTATGTGGTCACAGTCACAGAGACAACAGGCAGCAGCAAGGACGCCGGGTTTGTCCTGAAAGTGAACGGTGAGTGAATCAGGCCTAAGATTACATGGTGTAACAATTTATTATTATAAATGTGTTGTGTATGTTATTTATGTTGGGATCTATTTAAAAGACTGATGGAAAAGGGTCAAAGTTATAAGCCAATGCCTCAGTCTACACCTTTTTGGTCAGAAACTGCCTTTTTTGGGTTGTCACTGTTTCTAAGGGAGGTGAAGAAAGAAATCACATGTGCTTTTGAGTTGCATACAGTTAAATATGACCAAAATAAACAAAAATGAATTAAAGCTAAAGCAAAAAGAGGCTAGAGGGTTGGAAAAGTTACCACAATCAACAGTCATGGCTTTAAGGTAGTTAGCAGTACTTACTTTCACACGCTTAGGCCTGTTTCCTGGTACCAGAAACCACTAATCAGACTAGAATACAGCAAAAACATGCTACACAACTTCTTACCTGGATGTAAAACAAAATACAGCATGCCACGAAGTACTGATACTCCTAAGTCAAGCATGAAATAACAGCCAAAGTCTTAAGCTCCATCAAGACAAACTGGTATAAGGGTGGTAGTTTCCCAGGCCTGTCTGTGTGCTTTGATGTTTATCATAAATATTTATCAGTAAACATGTTTGGTTATCGGTCAAGGATAAAAATCACAACCTGTCAGGCAATTTTAGTGTGTGAGGATGAAATGTGAAAGTAGTTAATATATTGCTAGTGCAACCTGCTACACTCAGATGTTTTCCTGTCAGCTTTGCTTTGTATTTGCATGTCTGTGTTTGCATGTCTCTTTGAATGAAGGCCTTTTTTGTTGCAAATGCCTTTCTGATGTAAATATAACTCCTGTCTTGCAGAAGTGCTTTATGAGGATCTTCAGTACCTGTCCGTGTCTGCATTAGCACTGGCCTGTTTGGCTGGCCTTCTCATGCTGGCCATGTGGCTGCTAGACAAAGCCTACAGGAAGATAGTAGCATGGAGACGCAGGAAACAGATGCCAGGTAAAGAAACGTAGGTCTCTACAGCAGGTTCTAGTTCTAGTTTGTATGGTTGTGTGGCTGAATGGTTGGCTGGTTTTATGGTTGTATGCTTGCTTGAATTAGTTGTATAGTTGCACGGTTGGTTGTATGGTTGATTGGTTGATTGGTTTGTTGTTTTCATTGTTGTATGGTTGGTTGGTTGATTGTATGGTAGGTTTTATAGTTGGTTGGTTGGTTGGCTGGCTGTATGGTTGGTTGGTTGGTTGGTTGGTTAGTTGTATGATAGGTTTTATAGTTGGTTGGTTGGTTGGCTGGCTGTATGGTTGGTTGGTTGGTTGGTTGGTTAGTTGTATGATAGGTTTTATAGTTGGTTGGTTGATTGGTTGGCTGTATGGTTAGTTGGTTGGTCGTATGGTTGGTTGGTTGTTATTATCGTTGTATGGTTCTTTGTATGGTTGGTAGATAGATATACCAAAAATGAAGTCTGAAGAATAGAAACAATTCTAGTATATACATAAAATAAAGAATCAAATTATCACAAATTATAACATAATGCTAATAAAAATACACACATAAATAATAAGTAAATTGCATAAATCCTATGTCACACAAATACACAAACAGAACAACACACTTTTAAATCTAAATTTTAAATTACCAAAAGGGTCAACCAACAGTCAAGACTAAACGTTGGTGGTGTGCAGATTGATTTTATATTATTCTTAATGATTTCACATGCAACCTAGAACAAACCCCCCAGTATGAATGGTGGTTTATTTGGTAGTGAGACTGATTTTGACTTTTTACATCATTAGGCTACCAAACAAAATTAGGTGCTCTGGATTCCCCGCACCCATCCTATCTAAATCCACCACTGCTCTACAATACATGCACCTTTATGAACGAGGGGTATCAGCTTGTTTGAAACACCATCCTTCATGATAAACTTCACTGGTACTTGATGAGAAGCTTGAGTCGTTAGAGTATCATAAAAGGGTGGAGAAATATTCATTAGCAGCGTAATGTATTATTTAAACATTTATTATAACCAAGATCTATTGTTTGCTCCGGACTTCATTCTTTACCCTTTTATTTTATTGTTACTCTTGCATCATTGTGTGAGATGTGTGAATATGGTTTGATGGGTGTGAATGTGTGTTGATGTTATCTTTTGTTGCTAAGTATGGTGTGTGTGTGTGTGTGTGTGTGTGTGTGTGTGTGTGTGTGTGTGAGTGTGAGTGTGAGTACAAAGGTCTGTTAAAGTCCTACAGCTGTGTTACACCAATATATTGTGTGAAGTTTCTGTACTGACAAAGTTTAATCCTCCATTTCTGCAGAAAATGACGCAACAGAGCTGCATCCACTTTGATGGACATCTATAACTTTTAACACCAGAGACTGATCATTAAACTTGTCAGTGTTGCAACACAATGAATATTTTTTAAACTATAGGTATTATGTACATATAACTGTTATGAAAATGTATGTAAATATAATAATGTACCAAAAAACCACTACTAGCCCATGTTTACATTTTATATTGTATACACATGTATTAAGTGCTGTTGATGACACTTTATGAATGTAAATATATCACTTCATGGCAATGGAGAAAATATTAATTGTGTGTTTTTTCTGTTACTATTTCTGCTTGTTCATACAATTATACAAACTTAAATCAAGTGCAGGGTCCGAAACATTATACAGCAGTGTATAATTTCACTGACTGTATCGGACTTCAGGTGCAGTGATAATATTAGATTAACCCTTACACAACCTTTAGTCATATTCTGACTCACCTATTCACATTCATAAACTCCCCCATCAGTCATTGATAAATGTTTGAACAATCTTAAGGAAAAAAAGATGATGGATTTACAATCATTATTTTATGGTGCAGGGGAACATTTTATATAATGTGATGAATACAACAGCATGTTTGACTGCTGATTTGATTTGATTTTTTAAATGAACACAGGTATATAACAGGTACAGGTATATTTGCAAATATAAAAATGTGAGTAAGCTGCCCTGAATTTAAGAAAAGACAGATTGTATTTCCATTTTTATATACTTAGGAAAAGTCAATGGGTCATAAATTGACCCTGAAAAGTATGTAAGGGTTAATAACCATATGACACTTTTCAGGTTTTTAGATTGATGCTTTAAATAGTAAAAAAAACTAAACAAAAGTGATAACATATCTTCCATATATTCCACTTACTCTATATGACTCCAAAAATATAAAAAGGTAGTACATCTCAAGTTTCCGAGTCAAAGAGGACAAGGAGGACAGGAAGTATTAACATTTCGTTTTGGCTCACATCACATTTCCTTGACTAGGAAATTTGAGATGTGCTCCCTTTTTATGTTGTTGGGACATGCTTACTTAATCCACTGAGAATACCTTTGTGGAAGTGAAACCTCCTTCTCCTTTACATTGACATTTCCAACCTGTTTACTGTTAAAACAAAACCTCACTCATGCGGGGTTTCTCTGAAAGTTGTTTTTTCCATAATGTGTTGCTCAAATCAGAAAAAGTGGGTGAGTCCAGAAGTCCAAAGGAAATATCTAATGCAGTTTTATTCTTATGATATGTGAAAGGTACGAGCCATAAAGACTTACCCAGGAGAAAGATCAAGGTCACGCCAGGTAGAAACCATCTCTGAACAGGCTTGTAATGCTCCACGTTGAACAGGCGGAGCGTTATATATTCTCAAGGATAACAGATAAGACAGCTGAAAGCATTTTCCAAATCAAAGGAATTTATGATTCTCGGATTGAAAGCATCCTCTCCTCACCTTTGGAATAACTGTGTGATATGGAAACACTCTCAAGACAGGAAACATCTGGAGGAAATAGTACACTCAGCACCAACATTCATAAGATCTTCACCATTAGACTAAAGAAAAAAAGGGATACAACGCTCTCCAAGACTCCTCTCACCCTGCCAACCATCTTTTCAACCTCCTTTTTGTTTTTTTAACCAGCACAGTCATGTTCCTCTTCTTAACACCAGACCCCCGAGGCTGTTTGTGCCCTTAAACTCTTAAATCCGTAATGTGCTGCCTGCTTATTCCTGCCTGTGAATGTCAGTATGTACTCAATGGCATGCATCGTACAGTAGCTGGTCGTGGTACCATTAACCTCCCCATGGCATAGTTCTTTTTATTATTTGTCATTATTACTACCTTAAACTGCTTTTAAGTGAGTAGGGTTCTTGTTCTGTGTGAGCTCACCAAATCAAATTCCTATCAACTATGTTTAAATGGCAATAAAGTACTAAAAAGGAACAGAAATAGGCCGTGATCACCTGTTAACGTGCTTTAATATTCCATAATTAGGTTATATGATGTAAACTTAACCATTTTTATGATGACTAAGTAACTACCAGCTTAGGAAGGAAGCATGAAAAAAACAGCTTTAATAACCTTGTGCTGACTCAGTGATAAAGTATGAATGGATCTGGAGCAGATACACAGTGACGAATAAGGGTTGGCAAGACAAGTAATTCCTGAAAATGTCAAATGGTGTAACCACAAAAGAATGATAAATATTAAATATGTTATCCACTACAGTGTATTTAAGTGCACTTATACTAATAATTACTTGATCAAAAAAAAAATGAACAATTGTATTCCATTACCTTTATTTAACCTTCGTGTCGTCCTCCCGGGTCAAATTGACCCCGTCTGTTTTGACTGTTCCTTCTTTCCTTACATCCTTTCTCCCTCCCTCCTTCTCTCCTTCTTTCCTTCCTTGACTCGAGGACAACAGGAGGGTTAATATAAATATAATGTAAGATCATGCCAAACTAGTTGATTTGGTGTTTTTAAGCAAGTTGAATTATTTGGTACAAAGTTTTTATGGTTACACCACTTAGACATTTTTACCATAATCCTCTAATATATTCTCTCAAAATGGATTAAAAGCAGAAATTTGATGCTGGGTCCACAAAACGAGACATTTACTTTCACATTTTAACCCTTTTAAATTTGACTATAAACCACATGGACACAAAAAACCCCCCATAATTGACCGATAGACAAACAGATTTGCAGACATTGCTTTTTATTTTGTATCAGACTTTTTGAGGTGTGGATATCACAGCTGTAAAACCAATGTGATGCTTTTCCTTTTGAATTTTGAGGCTGTGAATCTCCAGAGAAAGTGTTTGTTGAGGTGTTTGTTTCAGTTGTCAGGCTCACTGCTGGGAAAGAGTCCGCAGACAGAAACTGTATCTAAGGACAAGGAGTCAGTGCAGCCATGAGGAGCTCCATCTTGTACACAAAGTTTCGACCCTCCATCTTGCTCCAGTGGACCTCCTTGTACGGCCCCCTGAGGTGGCTCCACTTGCCGTCCTGGATGACGTCGCTCTTCGGCAGCTCTTTGGTCTGGCTGCGGGGGAACTGGACCAAAACTTTGCACCCGCTCTCCGGACCGTTACGCACTGAGGGAACAAATAGATACACACAGGCATTATATCAGTGACTACAGCAACTGAAATCTGCCTCTACGGGTTTTGAGGATAGTGAGTATTGGTTTAAGAAACTGCCTTAGGGAGCTGTTTTAATGTTAGACGACATTAATGTACTGTATGCATTCCAGTGGTGACTTTGTGGTAGTGATTTGCTTTCTTCCTTCCTCTTTAAAAGATTAACTGAGAGAAAGAGACTAATTCATTGAAACTGCAACTGATCTTATTGCATTATGTATCCTTTCCAACTATCACAGGATTTTTAAAAACTGACACAAGAAGCTAATGAAAGTAAACATTACTTGGCTATTGAGCCATTAGTTGTACTTAATATGAGTATTTATTTAGTGGTATGAAAAAATGCACATAAATAGCCAGAGAAAAAAAAAGCAATTTGCATTTTTTAAAAGTGGGTTTACTAAAACTTTTTCTTAGAATAGAATAGATATCCTGCTTTGATCTTTGCATCATGTATCAATTATGCTTTGTTGGGTTTAAATACAGTACGGCATGCTGCCACTATTGTAGTAACGCTTAAATGCAGTTAGTATAAAATGGGGCTGGGTATTGATACTCGATACCTTTTAAATATCAACCAAAATAAATCAATACCAAGTAGAATCGAAACGTCTCCTGTCAATCGATACCTGTCAATCGATCCTTTTTGCACCCAGAGCTAGAAAATATGATTATTTGTACGGACTTGCACACAGTCAATCAACACAAGCGTTCTTTATTTTAATGCAACATGTGATTGGTCCACTGCCACAGCAGCTACGACCCGTCTGTAGTGGTGAAGTCGTGGTGAATTTGAGTTAGCACACTTAGCAGTTCAGCAACCAAGATGCCACCGAAACGCTCTAAAGTGAGTCTACACTACACGCCTGTTACACTGGATAACAGCAAGTGCACTAAATGTGTAATGGGTATTGAATGAAGTACTCAGTGAGTATCAGTATCACGGGTTCAAGGGTACTTGGATTGGTACTGGTATCATAGTTTTTTATACGATACCCAGTCCTAGACTATGATAAAATAAATCAGAGGACAGTCTTCTGAACAGTTTCGCCTCAGAACTAACAACACCCATCTCACCTGAGATGGCGTACTCTCCATTTGGAGAGGCGACGGTGACGGCAGAGGCGTTGCCGATGCTCTCCACCGGGCCGAGGCCGACGTGGTTACTGAAGCTCAGGACGTGCCAACCCATGACTTTGGCCAGCTGCTGAACCGCATGAACCTGATGCTGCGACATCTGCAATAACACAAGTTGGAAGAAGGTACAGACATGACTTAAGAAAGAGAAATGAGGAGGTTTATTAAACAAATTAATAATGTTTAGGTCTGTTAATTCAGCCTGTGGGAAGCTAACAGTGATACCTGTGAGAGGAGGAAGTCCTGCAGCTCCTGCTCCTGGTGTGAGAGTGTGACGACGCGTCCATCTCTGTGCACCACTCTGATCTGCTCCACACCGATGTTCAGCTGCAGCTGGATGGACCTGGACGCACACAACAGTCGTTCAAGTTATAAAATACAAAACACCCCTCAAAAAAACATTGCTGCCATTATCTCATTTGGTAACAGAATTACAGTGAAAATTGAACTAACTAAAACCATTCATTGTATTTTATGACTTTCAGTTCACACATAATAAAAACAGTTATCAGAGGACTTGCAGATATAAACAGCCGCTCGTAAATAGATTGCTTCTGTCCTGGATCTGCTTTCATTATCCTTTCTTTCATCTCTTCCACTTACTTGCAGATCTGCTCGTAGCCCTGAGAGGTGATGAGCACCTTGACGCTGGACTCGTACACGTCGTTGATGTTGGACCAGTGAGCTTGGATCTGGGGGTCTTCGATGCGGCTGGCCAGGGTGTCGATGGTCCGTGCCGTCCTGTTGATCACAAATATAAACCGTTAATGATGCTGAATTATGAAGCATGTGGCTGAAAAATGACTGCTGGTTGTCTGTGCGGTTTCTAGTGATTTTGGATCTGGTTTCCTATCCTGCAGGAGATTTAATCATATTCATTTCATCCTATTTGTCCATGCTGTATTTCTGTCATTTCTCTTTCTTGTTCTATTCTGCTTTCGTGGTGTCTGCTGTCACTGAAGTTTGTATGTATATATCTGTTTGAATGTTGAGATGCCCTCTCCTGAAACTGCAACCAAATCTACCTTCGGGTATTAATAAAGTTACCTTGACCCTTGACCTTGACCTGTACACACATAATGTATTGGATGTCTATCTGTCTTCGAAGAGAGATCCCTCCTCTCTTCCTCTTCCTGAGGTTTCTTACATTTCTTCCGCATTAAAAAGTGTTTTAGGGAGTTTTTTCCTGATTAGAGTCGAGTTAAAGGACAGAAGATGTTGTATTGCTCTACAGACTGTGAGGGAAATGTGTGCTTTGTGATATTGGGCAAATAAAACTTGACTTTCTTTTGTTTTTAAATGTATTTTCCTAAGATCTGGCATGTCCATACTATTACATAAAGGGCTGTGTGCCTGCAGGGCAAAACAGACAAGGTAAGCAACCTTCTAGCCAAACGTGGCACTGCAAACAGTGAAGAGCATGTCTGGGAGTGTCGAATTATGCGGATTGAGCAATATGTGCTTGCCGAAACTGAGTAAACATTACTCATCTACAAAGACGTCCAAATATTTCCCCTGACTGATAATCAACGTGGAACATCAGCCTGGATTTTCATACAGTACTCACGGCGGTCAACCTTGTCATAGATCAATGTTTACTTGCTGCAAATATCACTGTAGCTCAAATTATTGCAGCACAACGCCACGTCAACCGCTGGAAACATTCTTCTATAATCACACGAGGTCAAACTGAAGTCACCTGCTACGTAGGAAGATGTGTTTGGCCTGTTTGATGATCTTCTCCAGCAGACCCTCGTTCTGCTGCAAACTGGCGATTTCAGCTTTGTCGTAGGCCATAGGTCCCGCCAGGCGCATGCGTTTGTGGCCGAAGGGAGCGCTGGCAGGATGAGGCATCACCACGGAGCTCAGCTGCTGCTTGTGGAACTGTAACACAGACGTGAAATAAACCAGTATTAAACCAATTAAACCATGAAGAATGAAGTGAAAGACTCGGACTGATGAGAGTTTTATAGATACATTAGGGCCAGTGCCAGGATCCATCGACAGTAAGTGACTGATGAGTTTGCTAGTGTGCCTGGTTTTCTTATACTGTAGGCCAAATTTATCATGAAGGACAATAAAGACTGAAGTGAACTGTAGTAAAACTCCTTTTCATAAGAACACCAGTTTTACGGGAAGATGGGACATAAAATCTAAAGAGATGTTTTGATGTTTTTTTAATATATATTCTAATGGTTCATCTTTCATTTTTCCTCTCAAAAACTGACTATAGAACTGTTGAGATTCAGAGTGAGACACACACAGACACACACACACACACACACACACACACAGACACACACAGACACAGACACACACACACACACAGAGACACACACACACACACATCTCACCTCTCTCATCATTTGATGCAAGTTGTGCTCCAGCACATACAGGTGGTCGTCTGGTTTGGGTTTCTCCGGAGACGACCGATGGTTCTTCTTCTCTCCAGTGGAGTGGCAGAGTGAGATGGACAGCTGCAGGCCTTTAAAAAGGAGAATCACAGGAATAAATGAGGCCTGAGTGTTTTTATGGCTCCATAAAGACTTTTTTCAGAGTAACACAAATTTAAATAGTCAAATTTACATTTACATTTTTTAGTAGTAATTATTTGTATAAGTCCACTTAAATACACTGTAGGTGGATAAAATATTTAACCCTCCTGTTGTCCTTGAGTCAAGGAAGGAAGAGAGGAAGAAGGAAGGAACGGAGGGAGGAAGGAAGGGAGGAAAGAAGTGAGGGAGGGAGGAAGGAAAGGAGGGAGGAAGGAAGGAAGGAAGGAAGGAAAGGAGGGAGGGAGGAAGGTAGGAAGGAAGGAAGGAAGGAAAGGAGGGAGGGAGGGAGGAAGGAAGGGACAAAGGAAGGAAGGGAGGAAGGAAGGAACAGTCAAAACAGACGGGGTCAATTTGACCCGGGAGGACGACAGGAAGGTTAATATGTATCATTCTTTTGTGGTTACACTATTTGACATTTTCAGGAGCATTCAGTCTTACTTTTGGTAAGAAATGGTGCAAATGTCATTTCATATGAGATTAAACCAACAAAAATACTAAATGTACATTTTAACAAACCAGATGCTGCTGTTAAGACAAATTTTAAAGTCATTTTTGAACTGCTTAGCTTGCAAACCCCTATTTGGGGTATATAATATGGGGTATATATATATAAAAAGCCATAAAATGACTGATCAATGTACTTTAATGCTGAATATGCATCAAAGATAGATCCTCTCATGATTAAATCCAACAAGACAAAGATCACGTTTTCTGCTGATGTGGTTTTCCCACTTTGATGCTGACCTGGGAACGGCTGTGAGATGATCTGGTTCTTCACCACGATGTGAGGGATCTGGGATTTAATCTGCACAGCTTCTCTGGACAGCTGAGCGAAGATCTCCTTACAGAGCAAAACGTTCTGCGCCGCTTCCAGCTTCACATGCCAGGACTGAGTACCTGAGTGGAACAAAGGGAAGATATGACGGCTGGATGAAGAGAGACGAGAGTTGAGAAAGAGATATAATTCCTAAATCTAAAGGCAGGGATTCAGGCTGTTACTGAACTAGTTTTAAAAGTTGGACATCTATCAAAAAGACGTGTAATGTCAAGTCTGTGTGTATCAAACCCTACCAGCTTTGGATTTCGGTTGCCTCCTGAACAGATTGACTGTTCCCAGATCACCGATGTCTGGAGCTTGTTTCTGAATGGACACCTGAGGACATCAACAGCATTAGACAACGAAAATCAATCTGAAATCAATCCAAAAAGTGATGTAATGTAGTAATTGCGTGAGCTCAGACTGTAAATTGTTCCAAACATCAGGTGCCAAAAACCTAAAAGCTTTCTTTCTCAATTCAGTTTTTACTCTGGGAACAACAGACTGCAAAATGTCCATAGAGCAAAGATTGTGACGTCTTTGTTTCCATTTTTAAAAAAAAAGATAAAAAGCACTATATAACTAAAATTAACTTTTAACCTTATTTTACTGGAACACGCCATCCTGCAGAGACACACTGATCTACGTCTCGTCCCCCTCCCCTCTCACCTTGATATAAGCCGATCCCTCTAGATCACTGGGGATCTGGACATCAAGGGGGCAGTAGTCCTCTGGGATCTTTTTGTCCAGATCAATATCTGTGTTCTTGATCACCTCAAACGTGCCGTGGTGAGGAAACAGAGAACCTGCGCAGATAATCAGTCACAGCATGTTAGCGAGTGGCAGACCTAGGGCTGAAAAATAATCTAAACCGACAATCGACTTAATCTTGCTCATGTCAATTAATCGTGGTGTTCACTGTTGCCATGACAACAAAGGTTGCATAGCTTTAAGGAATTTGAAAACTTGTCTCCAGTGATGATTTTAAACCAAACCATGATCTTTAACCACAGCATCACACCTTCACCTTCCTGTCGTCCTCCCCTCTGTTTTCACTGTTCCTCTTTTCCTTCCTTCCTTCTGTCTGTCCTTCCTCCCTCCCTGCTTCTCTCTTTCTTTCTTTCCTTCCTTCCTCTGTCCTACTTTCCTTCCTCCCTCCTTTCCTTCCTTCTTCCCTCCTCCCTTCCGTCTGTCCTTCCTTCTCTTTCTTTCCTTCCTCCATCCCCCTTTCTTCCTCCCTTCCTTCTTTCCTCTGTCCTACTTTCCTTCGTCCCTTCTTCCCTCCTCCCTTCCATCCTCCGTCCTTCATTTCCTTCCAACTTTCTTTCCTCCTCCCTTCCTTCTTTCCTTCCTTCCTTCCTCCCTCCTTTCCTTCCTTCTTCCATCCCCCTTTCCATCCTCTCCCTCCTTTCCCTCCTTTCCATCCTTCTATCCTCCCTCCCTCCCTCCCTCCCTTCCTTCCTTCCTTGACTCAAAGACAACAGGAGGGTTAAAACATCTTTATTTTCACTCCCTAAAGATCCTCATGTGTGAGGGCAGCAGTGGAAAATACTAAACTAAAGAAACTGTGACAACACATAATTGTTCATCAAGGGTGGAGATAATCGTTCATTAATCGTAATCGAGGTTAAAAGTTCAATTAATCGTGATTTTGATTTTTACCATTTGCCAGCCCTAGTCAGACTGGGTCGTTATCATCACCTGCGCTCCGGTAGCTGAGGTCTCCCAGGATCTTGTCTCCTACTTTGCGTAGTTTCCACTGCGAGCGGAGTCGCAGCAGCTCCGAGTTGAAATCCCGCTGCCTCCGGTTCTCCTGGTTCTCCGTCACCGACTTGTTGAGCTTCTCTGCTCCCTTCAGGAGGAGAGAAGCTGCCGTGGCCAACGACTTCTTTTTACTGATCAGCTGGAAAACCTGAGGGGCCTGCGAGAAAATCAATTTAGATCAATAACAGACGCTCTATTTTAATCTTCTTATCAATTTTATTTGTTTCTTTGTTTATTTCTTGCGGCTGGCTGCCTGTCTGAGCTGGAACACCTCCTCCTCCCTTTCCCCCTCCCCCGGTGCAAAAGTTGTTTTTTGTGTTCTTATGTTGTAAAATGTGCTCATATGTGCTCATGTTGCTGGGGTTTTTTCCCAGACTGTACTCCCACACAGAGCACAGTCTGGGAGCTGCTTTTTTTTTCTCCTCCTCTCTCCTCATTTCTTTTCTTTTCTCCCCTCTCATTGTGCTCAGTCATCCGGTTATGTCTGTCTTATTGCATGTATTGTATGTTGTATATGTACGGACGGGGTGATTGCTGTTATTTCGCTGTACTTCTGTATAGTGACAAAGTAACACCTATTGAACACTATTGAACACTTTTTGTCTTTTTAATCTATTTTAACCTAGTTTTTTTTAAATCTAACTTTTAATACACTTTTTCTCAATTTTTATTTTCTCTCTTTCTTTCTGCTTTTGTCTCAATTCTTACATTTTTCTTTGGAATTTGTTCTTTGTTTTTGTCCTTTCGTCATTATTTCTCCTTTTTCTTTATATTGTCCTCCGTCTGCACTTGTTCTGTCTTATTATCAGTTTGTCAATCAACTGTGAAGCACTATTTCTTTAGTGGCTTACCTTGCCAGCTGTTGGATCCTGAGACACGGGGTCTAAGGCCATGTACTTCTTCTCCTTCACCACGCTGAGCACGTCGTAGAGGACACACATCTCCGTCAGGGCGCTGCGCAGGTTGTTACGCACCGAGTCCCAGGGCCAGAGAGACGGCTGAAACTTCACCGTGCCTGTGGAAGCAAACACTACTATGAAGCTTTGAAACAGGATCATTAGTGTTTGGGTTCAGGCTTTAAACTGTAACATGCTGAATCATCAACATCTTTAGTTTTAAAATATGATCTGGTGCTTTTCTGCAGACCTGGTTTTGAATTTGTGATGTATGATATTCATGTTTTTACACCACAAAAAAAGTTACATTATATTATTCTAATCCTTAAATTTACACCTACTTCAATCTATAAATATGCTTCTCTCTCCTGTTCATTTCTCTTTCTCTTTCTTGCTCAAGTTTCAACATTTTTTTGAATGCACAGGGCTTTTAAAATTATTTTTTAGGATTCCCTGATGTACCTCTTGCAATTAAATTTTCACCACCTGGAATACAAATATTTTAAGTCTATAAATGTATTGACCTCAGTTCTTTAATAAACCTGAACTTAAAGTAGCTATATGGAAACCTGAGAGCTCTAATGAGTCAGTGATGGATCGATCAAAGCAGATAATCTAGCTCAGACTATGTTTTTAATCACTTCTTTCATGAGTGTACCTTCTTCCTCCTCTGTTTCCTGCTTGCCCCATTCACGGTCCCTGGTTTCACCCTCGGCCCCGTCCTCCTCGGAGTCGGATCCCTGGCTGAAGTCAATTCTCTGAGCCAACTTTGCCAAATTCTGGGACATGGACAGAGGGGGGACGTACGTCTCTGTCCCATCGAGAGCCACTTCCTGCACCTGCTTCTCACAGGTCGACTCGATGCTGACTCTCACCGCTGGACCGCCAGACATGGTGACAAAGCTGAGATGAAGACAAGCAGAGCGGTCAGATCATTGAACTGTCTCTGATATACAGTAAAGCACAGAATCTAGCTCTGACTCTACATTATGACACATTTTAAAGCCAAGCAAACAAATTCACTTCACAAATAAATGTTTGAAATGAAAAAACAAGAAAAAAGAAACAGGTCTGTAAGAGTGGACTGGATCCCACCACATCCAAATCAATCAAACCAATCAATTAATCTTCTTTGTTTAGCACTTTTTATCCAGGGTAATGTAAAACAAAGCGCTTTACATATTTAAATAAAGGAAAAAAACACACACAAACAAAACACTTCATAAAAACAAGAACTGAGGAAACGCTATCATAACTCTCATGAATCTGCAGTCAGGAAACACCAGAGGTAGTGTAAAAATACCCCAAAAATAAAATAAAAGTGATAAAAGATTAATAAATAAAAAAAATAAATTCTAAAAGTAAAACCAGTTAATAAAAAGGTGTTAAAAACAATCAGTAAATAAAATAAAAATGATGTAGTCATGAGTCTGAGTAGTAAAACAGGCTAAAACATACAATAAAAGACTAAGATTAATAAACAAATATGAATCAAATTCAATTGAGAGCCCAATTAAAAACAGCAAAGACTGAAGTAAATGATCTAAATGTGCAATCAACTCTTAAGATTAATATATTTAAAACCATAATTTACCTAATAAACAGGATTCAAAATCAACTTATTGTTTAGTGCATGGACTAAAGTGAATGTAAAGATAGTTTTTGCTGCAGCTATTTGCACATTTAACTACATTTAGATTAGTATTAGCTGCTTTGACATGCACCTTAATATTAGCTCTTAATTAACTCTATAACAATAACTATAAACTATTAATGTCTGCCTGTGATTGTGTTGCTGTAGCTTTAGCCTCCTGCTATAACCTCTCTGAATAAATAAATAAAGACAGTTTAACTCCAGAGAAATGTCCTCATAACAAGCTGAGAGTCTTACCTCTGATGTTCACCACAGATAAAACTTTATATGGATGTTGAAAAGTAAATGTGAGATGTTTTCCAGATGCTAATGTTTCATTCTTCTGCGACACAGGAACAAGCGCACATCACTCTTCTTCTACGGTTTCCTCCTCCGCCGCCGCCGCCGCCTCCTCTTCTTCTTCTTCTGCTTCTTCTTCTTCTTCTGTGGTACTTTACTCTACTGCCCCCTGGTGGGAAGCTTGTTTGTGCTTCTTTTTACAGTCTATGCTTTTTTGCCTTTGCACTTGTAAATCTATAATCATATATTTTTTATTTATAAACCCTGTGTGTGTGTGTGTGTGTGTGTGTGTGTGTGTGTGTGTGTGTGTGTGTGTGTGTGTGTGTGTGTGTGTATGTGTGTGTGTGTGTGTGTTTTTTAATGTGAGTATGAACCCTGTTTACTCTGGTTATGTCAAAATCTGTTCCTCCACGTTTAGTTTAATTTGAGCTTTATTGTCATTATATTACAACGTATCTTGGAGGAGATACAACTCATAAAGATCTAAAATATCCAAAATATTTGAAATATATATTTATGGAAATGTTTTACTTAGGTGCACATGAGATAACTTGGATTTTATTTTTCATGTCTCATTTAATACTCCTGCCTGTTTAAAGGTTAACCAACTTTATTATTTATTTTATGGATGCATTGCCCCCATTCTACTAATTTTTGGACTCAAATGTCTTCATTAATGTGGGAGTCTCATGAGGTCTTGGTCACTATTACAGAAGATATCTGTCTTATTTTTCAGTGTGGAAATAATAATAATAAGGAAATTAATTATGTGATAAAATTGTTGTGTCTGTTAGGTAAATATCATATTCATAAAGCCAGATTTTTTCAATTTATTCCATATGAAACTTTGTTTTATGTTGAACTTTCCCCTAACCCTTTTTTATGATTCTGTCTGTAAAGTACCTAAAACAAAAAAAGCTTTTAAGACATTCAGTCTACTGAAACATATTGTGGACTGAACTGCCAAGTAAAATATTGCTATTGCTAATTATTATTATTATTTATATATTTTTTCATTATGTAGTTTTGATATATTTTGTTACATTACACATTTTTGTCTGCTTGTGGTTTTTGTTTTAGTTTTATGTGCTTTTAATTTTTTTCTTAATACTACTGAATACTTTCTGTACATCCCTGTTGTTCCATGTCATTTGTATTTGGTCTTCAATATGCTTATAAATAATTTGATTTAAAAAACAAACAAACAAACAAAACAAAAAACATAACCGCATCCATCCACCCGTCAGTGTTGCCAGGGGAACATTTTTCGAAGGGTGACCAACTTCAACGTAACACCGGACGCGTACCGCGGGCGGTTTAAACTGCCGGAAGTGACGTTACGGACAATAACGTTCTCATTAGTTTCGGGTTGGCATGGCTGTCTGATGGTAAACAAAAGTTCTAGGCATGATTTAGCCTCCTTATGGCACTTACCATTTTATATCGCTTTTGTTTCATCTTTTAAAATCTCTCTTTATAAAATGTCTGGTTAGCTTAAAGCCGTAATGTCAGTGAAAATAGCCGACTTTAACCAGCACAGCTAACGGAGCTGCTAACTTTACCTGCGTGTGTTTGTATTTAGGGGGGAAATGTGCTTCAAAGGGAGGATATTTGAAGAAAAATGAAGAGAAAAGTGGCCAAATTAAGACTGAGCCCCAACGAAGAGGCTCAGCTGGTGCGACAGGAGTATGAACGGAGGAGAAAACTGCGAATACAGCAGGTAATGTGGTAATATCAGCTGAGATAGAAGATTAGATACAAGCTTCTTTCTGTGTTGATAGAGACACTAGATAGATAGATAGATAGATAGATAGATACACTAAATTGATAGATAGATACTACTATTGATCTTTACATGAATATATGAGGGTATCAATGTAAACAAATAATGATAAAATGCTTGTTACAGTAATACTCCAACATCTTAAAAGGGGGTGGTGTCAAGAAGCAAGATTAATAAGCTAGTTTTTTAAATATGTGCTGTGGCTGTAGCAGTGAAGACTGATGGCTGTAATGTTTATACAATAAACCCCACAGATCCATAAAGTTCTTGTCATTTTCAGTTTCAGTAAAACACATTTCAGTCATTATTGCTATGTTATATTTTCATGTCTGAGGTAAAATAGGACATGATATTGTGTGATAGGAGATGTTTAGTGGTGTAAAACCTAAAGAATACACTCTCTCTGCTCTTTTAAACATTAATCAAGGTTCAATCACACATTTATTGATCAGTCAGATCGACTATTGATGCTTTCTAAACAGATCTGTGGTTCAAAATGTGGAATAGACACTTTTTATGAGGGGATTCTTAGAGGGGGTCAAAGTTAATCCAGAACATACTGCAATGGTGTAGAATATGAACAGTATGTAGGAGTTAAAGTCAAATCAGCTTTCACTTGGTGTTATGAAACAGCTCATTCCTGGTTTAATATGTTGGATGCTCACTAACCTGATGGCTTTTGACTGACTCACAGGTGCGAGAGCAGCAGCGGTACATCGCGCTGCAGATCCGCCAAGATGTTGAGCAGAGACGACAGCGTGAAATGGAGCAGCTGGAAGAGGAGCTGAGGAAGGACTGGGAGCGACAGCAGAGGGAGAAACTCCAGACGCTGCAGAGGTTATATCAGGAGAGCCTCCAGCTGATCGGCCAGGGTCACAGAAGTGCAAAAGAAAATGTAAGACAAGACTGATGAGGTTTTTTTTTCTCTGAATGAAACAATCCCAGTACATTTTAGTCCCTGCAAGATGTAACTTGAATTTTTAGGATACTGAATTGTTGCATTTCTACGTGCTATTTCTTTTTTATTTATTTCCATAAGCAACCCGACTTGGAAGCCATAGCTCGGAGGGAGGAGGAAAATCACTCCAAAGCAGAAGAGCGCTACAGAGAAGCCCTGAAGGAGCTCAAATCACAGAGACTCAAAGACCATGAGAGGCAAAGCAGGTGAGCAGCATCTCGAATATTAGCTGTTAAAGATGTTTAAATTTAATCAGAGTAAACAGAACAATCCTTTTTTCCCCCTCCCTTTTTCTGTAGATCTGCCAATGCCAGGAAGAAGGCACTGCAGACAGAAAAGGAAAGATCAGCAAAAGTGGCCAGCCTCCCTCCACCTGCAAACCCCATCCAGGTGATTTGTGAGGTTGAGTCGTATAAATGGGTTCTAACTAAGCTGCATTTGCAAGATCACATTTGTAGTGACCATGAAAAAGCTTTATAGCTGGTGATGATGTTGGTACACATGATCCAGGAAGCTGCTTCAACAGTTTATTCTGCAAATGGCAAAGGTTGATAGAAGGTAGATGATTGTTTTTCTATATAAAGAGATATTAAAAGAAAGGGTTACAGATCTGAATAGTATAAGAAGAAGAAGTAATAGTAATAAATGATGTCATCGTTTTAACTTAACCTTCGTGTTGTCCTCCTGGGTCAAACTGACTCTGTCTTTTGACTGTTCCTTCCTTCCTTCCTTCCCTCCTTCCTTCCTTTCCCCCCTACCTTCCTCCCTTCCTTCTTTCCTCTGTCCCTCTTTCCTCTCTCCTTCTTTCCTTCCTTCCTTCCTTTCTTTCCCCTCCTACCTTCCTCCCTTCCTTCTTTCCTCTGTCCCTCTTTCCTCTCTCCTTCTTTCCTTCCTTCCTTCCTCCCTCCCTTCCTCTTTTCCTTTTCCCTCCCTCCTTCCTTCTTTCCTCCTTCCCTCCTACCTTCCTTCCTTCCTTCCTTCTTTCCTCTATCCTTCCTTTCTTCCTTTCCATCCTTCCTTCCTTTCCTCCCTTCCTTCCTCCTTTCCTTCCTTTCTTCCTTCCCTCCTTCCTTCTTCCTTCCTCCCTTCTTTCCTTCCTCCCTCCCTCCCTCCTTTCCTTCCTTCTTCCTCCCTTCCTTCCTTGACTCAAGGACAACAGGAAGGTTAATGCATTCACAATCTTGAATTCCACTATTTTCTCCACTACATAGAATTAATTACACATATCTGCCATAATAATACGGTGGGGGAAATAAGTATTAAATGCATCAACTTTTATTTTTTTCAGTGAACATATTTCCAATTATTCAAATGAAATGTTCACCAGGCTTTGGTGTTAACTCAAGAAATCAACACATACAAAGAAATCAAAACATAAAAGTCCATAAATAAAGTTATGTGTAATAAAGTGGAATGAAAGAGTAATACAGCAAGGTAAGGAAAGGCAAGGAAACCAGCTGAAATCTGTAAGTAGTTAGGAAGTGATTCTACCTCCTATGTGTGCTGGGTTAGTACATATTGATGGACTATAAAAAGGTTTTTTGTTACCAAGGTGTCACACAACAAAGCTCCCATGAAGAGCAGCTCCAAGGACTTTCACGACTAAAATACAAAACAGTCTGTTAACATTGAAATAACACATTTAACCAGAACTGACTGAATTAGACCCTGCTGCACATTTTAGGTGTTAGGATTGGAGGTAACTTGTGTCTTTTCTTGTTGAAGCAGAACATCGACTCCAAGAAGCCACACATAGTAAAGAAATCCGATGTGAGTGCCTTTGCCGCTACGCATTACCACATGCCTGAAACCACCGTGGACAGAGAGGTGGACACAGAGCAGGTAAGCCCTCCACTTACTGGACACATGTGACCCTGCGACTGCGTTATGTTTATGAGAGTCATGTAAATCTTTAAATGTGACTGCAGGGTAACGCCCACGAGGGAGCCGAGCTGGAGGGGAAGAGACTGCAGGACTTGCAAAGGGAGGAAGAGAGGAAGAGAGAGGAGCAGCTGGAGAAGGCACAGCTCCGAGGGAAGCAGGCTCTGAGGAGAGAGCAGCTCACGCAGGTACGACCTGAGGAGATGAACACAGAAATCTTTCATAATGATTATATTGAATGATAACTTTATTTATATAGCACCTTTTTAATCCTCACATACTGTTCATATCTCTGTCTCTATATGCTGTCTCTGCACCAATTCATATTCATATATTCCCCATCAATCATTAATTATATATGTTTGATTAATTTTATGGATTAATCACAATCACTATTTTATGATCTAGGAGAACATTTTATAGAACATGATGATACAAAAAAAAAGTTTGAATGCTGATTTTTTATTACATACATATATAACAATGTGTAAAAAAGTGATGCTTTTTGTATACTGTGGGTCACATCAGGAAAAGTCCCGCTAAAGTAAATGTTTTCCAGTGTTTTTACAGCTCTCAAATGTTAAAATGGGTCAAAAAATGGACCTTATGCGGTATATAAGGGTTTTAAAACAGAGTTTACGAAGTGCTTGGACAGACAAAGCAAAGACATACAACACAGAGAGGAGTAACAAGGCCAAACATTAACAAGCTCAAAGTAGAAGATAATGAAATACAGTAAGGAGATAAAAATATTATAATAAAATAAGTTAACCCTGCTGTTGTCCTCGAGTCAAGGAAGGAAGGAAGGGAGGAAGGGAGGAAGGAGGAAGGAAGGGAAGGAGGGTGGAGGAAGGAAGGAAGGAAGGTAGGAGGGAGGAAAGAAAGAGAGAAGGAGGGTAGGAAGGAGGATGGAGGAAGGAAGGGAGAAAGAAGGGAAGATGGAGGGAGGAAGGAGGTAAGGAAGGAAGGAAAGGAGGGTGGAAGGAAGGAAAGAAGGAAGGAAAGGAGGGTGGAAGGAAGGTAGGAGGGAGGAAAGAAAGAGAGAAGGAGGAAAGAAAGGAAAGAAAGAGAAAAGGAGGGTAGGAAGGAGGATGGAGGAAGGAAGGGAGAAAGTAGGAAGGAAAGGAGGAAGGAAGGAAAGGAGGAAGGAAGGAAGGGAGGATGGAGGGAGGAAGGGTGTAAGGAAGGAAGGAAAGGAGGGTGGAAGGAAGGTAGGAGGGAGGAAAGAAGAGAGAAGGAGGAAAGAAAGGAAGGAGGATGGAGGAAGGAAGGGAGAAAGAAGGAAGGAAAGGAGGAAAGAAGGAACAGTCAAAACAGATGGGGTCAATTTGACCCCGGGGAGGACGACATAAAGGTTAAAGTAAAATTAAAATGAAATAAAAGACAGTAACAATAAACAAACGACATCACATAAAAGCTAGTCTGTATAAATTAGTGTGTGTCTGTCAGATGATGTGTGTTTTTAATGGCCGCCTCCTTTTTCAGGACCGTGAGCGCTTGCTAGTTGAACTGGAGCACATGCAGCAGACGGACCTGCTGAGGAGGAGGCAGCAGGTGTCACAGATGCCTCCTCAGATCTTCCAGCCTCTCTACAAGAGACAAGAGATGAGGGACGACTTCCAGAGGGAGATGGAGTTCGCCTTCGAGGACATGTATACCGGAGAGAGGAGTAAGTGGAGCAGGTGGTGGAGCAGTGGAGTTTCTAATAGATCCTCTCTTTTAACTTCTACTGTTTCTGCTCCCAGGGGTTAAAGGTGACCTCGTTGTCCAGCTGGTACCCGAGCCTCTGCCAGCTCCGTCCACAGGAAGCCAGGACCAAGAGCTCGACGTCACGCTGGATGAAGAAAACGCACCAGGACGGGGCGCTGAGCAGGAAACAGGAAGCACTGAGCAGGAAACTTCCTCTCATGGTGAGGGAGAAGCAGCAGATACATAAAAAACATCAATGCATTCATTTAAAGGGCTTTCCTTCCTTCTTCCAGCCCTCCTTCCCTCCTTTCCTTCCTTCTTCCTCCCTTCCTCCCTGCCTCCCTCCTTTCCTTCCTTCTTCCTCCCTGCCTCCCTCCTTTCCTTCCTTCTTCCTCCCTCCCTCCCTCCTTTCCTTCCTTCTTCCTCCCTTCCTCTCTCCCTCCCTCCCTCCTTTCCTTCCTTCTTCCTCCCTTCCTTCCTTCTTTCTTCCTCCCTTCCTTCCTTCTTCCTCCCTTCCTCCCTCCCTCCCTCCTTTCCTTCCTTCTTCCTTCCTTCCTTCCTTCTACTTCCTCCCTCCCTCCCTCCTTTCCTTCCTTCTTCCTCCCTTCCTCCCTCCCTCCCTCCCTCCCTCTCCTCCTCCTTTCCTTCCTTCTTCCCTGCTTTCCTTCCTTCGTCCCTCCCTTCCTCCCTCCCTCCCTCCCTCCCTCCTTCCTTCCTTCCTTCTTCCTTCCTTCCTTCCTTTCTTCCTTCCTCCCTTCCTCCTTCCTTCCTTCCTTCCTTGACTCGAGGACAACAGGAGGGTTAAGTGTCCTGCAGCTGCTTAGTTTAACTTTCTTGAAACTCATATTCATGTTTTTTTTTAACTTTGCAGCGGATCCGTCCAGACCTGCTCCCAGACGGGCGTTGAGGAAGCTCCTGGATCGTATCAGGAACCAGAGGAACCAGTGGACTATCCACAGCGGCGGTGTTCCCGCGGCCGACTCACGGACCATCGTCACAGATCAGATCCGGAGCGCGACACGACGACCATCGACACGGGCTCTCTTGACCAGCGAGGAGCGAGACAGACCCACCCCCGTCGAGCTCCCCGAGACCTCCCACTCACCACCGAGTGAGTCATTCAATACAGAAATATTTATAGAAGAGACGCGCGGGTGGGCGAGTGGTTGTGGGCGCGTGCCGTAGTGAGCGCGGGCGGCCCCGGTTCGGATTCCGGCCGGAGGTCCTTTGCTGCGTGTCGCACCCTTCCCTCTCTCTCGCATGTTTCCTGTCTGTCTATTGTTAGATGGGGGCGTCTATGCCGAAAAAAAAAACCTTTAAAAAAAAGAAAGAAATATTTAATAGAAGAAGAAGAAGGCAGCTTTCTTTTTTTTAAAGCCTCTTTTGTTGTATAAATGTCTCCCTTGTTTAAACTAATTTTATATATAAATATGTTTAGTTTTCATCTATTTTAATAACTTTTTTGGCTAAAATGATGAAAATATTATAATAAAATAAGTTAACCTTGCTGTTGTCCTCGAGTCGAGGAAGGAAAGGAGGAAGGAAGGGAGAAAGAAGGAAGGGAAGGAAAGGAGGAAGGAAGGGAGAAAGGACAGAGAGAAGGAGAGAGGAAAGGAAGGAGGATGGAGGGAAGGAAAGGAAGGGAGGAAGGAGGGAAGGAAAGAAGGAAGGGAGGAACGAAAGGAAGGAAGGAAGGGAGAAAGGAAAAGAAGGAAGGAAGGAAGGGAGGAAGGAGGGAAGGAAAGAAGGACAGAAGGAAGGAAGGAAGGGAGAAAGAAGGAAGGAAAGGAGGAAGCAAGGGAGGATGGAGGGAGGAAGGAAGGAAAGGAGGGTGGAAGGAAGGGAGGAGGAGGAAAGAAAGAGAGAAGGAGGAAGGAAAGGAGGGAAGGAAGGTAGGAAGGGGGATGGAGGAAGGGAGGAAGGACGGAAGGAAAGAAGGAAGAGAGGAACGAAAGGAACAAAAGGAAGGGAGGAAGGATGGAAGGAAAGAAGGAACAGTCAAGACAGATAGGGTCAATTTGACCCGGGAGGGACGACACAAAGGTTAAAGTAAAATAAAATGAAATAAAAGACAGTAACAATAAAGAGACAACATCACATAAAAGCTAGTCTGTATAAATGAGTGTGTATCTGTCAGGTGATGTGTTATCACTGCTGCAGGATAACAGAGAGTAAGAAGACTAAACTGTTCATGTTATAAAACTAGGAGTGGTTTCTATTACTGTTCACAGAAACCCTGATTTACATCTGAGTAAAAATCTATATATATTTTATTGTTGTGAGATAATAAACAGTTTCTTCTTCTTTTCTTCTTCTTGTATTAAATTTGAGCAGCGTTGGAGACAACAGAGCAGTCAGCTGCAGCAGATACTCTACTTCCTGATGTACTCGCCGACAGGATCCAAGAATTTGAAGAAGTGCGAAAGGAAAAGGTTCGTAACAATCTGACAATCCTACTCAGCAGCTCTGCAATAAATCCTGTTTTTTATGTTCTATGTTTAGAGGTGTAGTTTGGTTCTAGTGTCATTTTGGGTGGGTTTTGTGATTGGCCAGAGCTGATTGATTCAGGTGTTTCTCA